>PVJS01048249.1:0-15129 GCA_004027185.1 Glis glis
CCCTATTTTTTATACTTTATTTTGAAACCGGGTCTCACGAAGTTGCGGAGAGCCTCACTAAGTAGAGAGAGAGAGAGAGATAGAGAGAGAGCGAGCGAGCGAGAGAGAGAGAGAGAGAGAGAGAGCTGAGGCTGGCCGCGAACCCGGATCCTCCGGTTTCCGCCTCCCAAAGTACTGGGATTACAAGCGTGCGCCACCACGCCCGGCAGCATTTTTCATTTTGACTAGTTTAGTTTCTTGGCTTACTAAGCATCTGACGACATCTGATGACTAAATATCTGCTTCATTACCCTAAGCATTAGTTTCCTCATCTGCAAAATGGGAATAAGACTTGTTTCAGAAGGTCATTGAGAGGATTAAATGAAATAATATATGTGACTCATTTAGCCAGTGTTGTGCCTGTCACATAGTGGCTACTGAAATTTGGGAAATTATTTTTACTGTTTCTAGTTCTATGACAAGTGCCTAGGAGAGTCTAGGCACTCTAGGCAAGTGAGTAGGAGAGTCTAGGTGGTCAAGGAGGAAGGAGCTACACAGAGAGAGAACGAGAGGCTGGCATGGATATAGCAATAGAACTGCTTGGGGCCAGTGGCCTCCAGAGCACCCCAGTTTGGTTCCATCCACCAGGGCCCACTGGCTATTGTGCAGTGTATTAGTCAACCAAATGACAGCAAAGAATGGGGCGACTCTAGCTCTGCAGTCCCCGAGGCTTTCCTTCCACACATTTTCCCTGCACACATATTTCATCTTGGAAGGGTCTCTGTGGAAGCCCCAGCCGGGGTGCTGCTGGAGGGTCCGGGTTACCATGGAGCCTGCAGAGGGGTCAGTTGCCACACACGTCACAGCTCTCTCCTCAAGCCCTGACCTCCTAGAGGCCATTCATTCCTGGGGTTCCTCTCAACAGCCATAGGGCTTTAGCTCTTTTCCTGGGAAGCCTGGTTTTTCACTGGCAAGAGATTTTATTCCCACAGTCCGTTTTAGTTCCCTTGCCTGTTTTGGATTGCCCCCCTTCCCTCCCACCAGCCTCCCACTCTGCCCCCCTGCACGCCCTGCCTCATTTCCAATTTTAGCGGTGTTACCAGGGCAGATTTGCAGAAAGCTTGCTTCACTGGCTCTTGCCTGGGCCGTTTCCACAAAGACTGTGTGCCCGGGTACCATTCACTGAAGCTCAGCAATTGTGTCCATCTGTTCCTCTGGCTGGAGCCACCAAGCATCTGCAGGGGGCGGCGAAGGCCACAGAGGCCCAGACAAGGAGCAGGGAGGACCTGGCCCACGTGATGCCCAGTATAGCAGGGAGCCACTGGGGCTTCAGCATAAAGGGTCCTTGTGACCTCTACAGGTGGGGGGAAAATGGAAAGTGGGAATAAAGATAAAATTAAAATGTTTTCCAAAGCGATTTGTGAAGAATTAAATTTCTTTCAAACTGCTTTATTACTCATAGGGATTGTATCAATCAACAGTGAGCGCTAAATTGCTGGATCAGTCAGAAAATATTGTTGCCGCTAAAGAATCAATGCTAATTGAATCATTAGGGCATTATTACATGAAACACAAATAGCTCAGGATGATAACTCTTTGCTCAGCTTGGTCTGTAGTCTTTAGACAAGCAGCGGAGCTTCGATTGCTTTGCCTGATCTATGATGGCCAGAGTTTCTCCCTATCACACGGCCCTTCTCAGTCGAGATGGAGTATTGTGGTTAAGGAAAATTCCCCGTATATTAAAGAAAGAGAAAAATAAATAATGTCCTTTTTGAAATCAGTAATATTGAACAATCTTGAAAAGTAGGGAGGTTAAGGAATTCAGATTGCATGCTAGAAATCTTCCATTGAAGTCCATAATGTGTAAAGAATTGTCTGCCAAGTTATGTTACATGCATGTATAAATATGTCACAATGAATCTGTTATGCATAATTACTATGCACCAGTAAAACATTTTTAAAAAAAGACATGCCAGCCAGGCATGGTGGCACATGCCTATAATCCCAGTTTTTGGGAGGCTGAGACAAGAGGATTGCAGGTTCAAGGCTAACCTTAGCTACTTAGCAAGACACTCAGCAACTTAGCAAGACTCCGTTTCAAAATTTAAAAAATATAATAGGGTTGGGGGTGTAGCTCAGAAGTAGAAGGCCCCTGGGTTCAGCCTCCAGCACCAAAAAAAAAAAAGTATTGCCACTTTCCTGAGGTAGGCAAAAGCCACTGACCCAGCTCATAATCTGAGGCAGGGCCTATAATGGAGGTGATAGGTACAGCCTGGACACACTTGGGTCTAAGCCCCTACACTGGCTAGAACGGTTCCTGAAGGGGCAGGACAGTTTGTAAGGTATGTGAGGTCACTGTCAGAGTTGGGTCACTGTCCCCACTCCCCAAGTGCCTCATACTGACCTTGCTGCATGGCTGATACTGCTACCCCTCTTTTGAACATTTTTCTTGCCTTCTCCTCCACCCTCCGGCCTCTGGCAGTCTGAGCCCCCCTTGGCAGGCAGGCAGGCAGCACTAACTGGACTGTCTCAGGTGCCTGGATTTCCAGGGTGAGGATCCCTTCGCCCCACCAGTTTCCTGGGTGCTTTGACTGGTGTGGGGTTTCTGCTGGGATTACGTTTGCAATTTAATGGTTTACTGGCTAAGTGTGTCTTAACTCCTGGAAGGGATTTTGAGTATATCTTAAATGATGCCAAAGAGAGTTCTAGTGAACATACCCAGCCTTTGCTGTGTCCCTCGGAACAGCATGAGGTGATGGGGGTGGAGAGGGAGGCGTTTCCCTGAAAGGCTCCCAGCAGTTTTATTTCTGACTTGAGAGCAGTTACAGAAGCCTAGCTCCTCCAGGTGTGGGAAGCAAAGGTGCGGAGTGAGAGGAGCGGCATTGAGTGCAGACCCACTGTGTCTCAGGGTCTGGACTGGCTGTGCGCGCTTGTGTAGATTATGTCATTTGACCCTTGTAAAAATCCTCTGAGGTCAACATTATTACCCCCCCCATTTTAAAATATGAGATGACAGAGGATTAGAGTTAACTTGCCCAAGGTCATGTAGAAATGCTAAAATTCAAGTTTTCCCAAATTCAGATCTTTTCATTATCTATATGTCAATCATCTATCTGTCATCTATCATTTATCATCTATCTGTTTTTGCCCCTTGCTTTGCTCATCATCCACCACACACAACTCCAGAGACAGAGAGAGAGAGAGAGAGAAAGTACGCAGGAAAGAGCACTCGTGTGTGAGAATGTATATGTGATCAATCACAAAACATGAACAGCCTGGAAAAATAGGTCAAAGGAATGAGAGGATCCACTGCATCTGCTCAAATTTTAAAGTTCGTCCAGTGTCTTCAGAAGATTAATGAGTGGGGTTTGTAGTTGCTTTGTGCTTTCATGAGCGCAGCACTGGCAGGGGATCACTGTGTAACCCCTCCTCCTTACCTTCCCCTCTCCTTGTTACAGTCAGCTCTGCCCCTAGACTTTCCAAGCTTAAAAACACCTTAACCATTAACCACCTATCCTTAATCATAGCAAGGGAACTTTGTGGAAAGATCCCTCCCACCTTGGCTGTATATGCCACAAGAGCAGAATTTTGTTTTATCTCTTGCGGTATTCCAAGTGCACAGTGCCTGGTATATGGTAGGTGTGCAATAAAATTTTGTCCAGTGAATGAGTTTTGCAAAGTATTTCTTCTAGTTCTTAACCATCAGCATCTCCATTTCCTCTACTCCCCAAGGTAGTCACTCTGCTGTCTGCCGTCACCATCACCACTCAAGCTTCTCCCTTCATAATGCAGCCTCATTTCTCCCCCTGCCCTTTCCCTTGTCTACCTACCCTCACCTTCCAGGCAGTCTGCTTCCTCATGGCCTTTCACACTCCCGGGCCCAGTTTTCCCAGCCACACTTTGTTCTTTCGCATGTGTGTGGTACTGGGGATTGAGCCCAGGGGCATTCTATCTCTGAGCTACACCCCCAGCCCTATTTTATTTTTTGTTTTGAAACAGGGTCTCACTAAGTTGTGGAGGGCCTCACTAAGTTGCTAAGGCTGGCTGTGAACCTGTGATCCTTCTGTCAACCCCAAGTACTGGGATTACAGGTGTGCACCACTGCTCCTGACCATACTTTGCTCTTGCTACAATCTTACACCAACCTCCTGGGATTCTCTTTGTCCTTCAAGTTAGAGGATGCATCAGATACCTCCTGGAGTCAGGCAAGAAAGGGTTATACATGCAGGGAGAGAGAGTCTTCACTATGTTTACTCCCATTGTCCCATGAAAATGCATGAATCACGGTAAATAACTGCCGACACATGGCCTCTGTGTTGGAGACATAAGAGGGGATGAGGGAGACTCCAATAAACAGAAGGACACCTGTTCTCTAAAGGAGGCAGTCACAGCAGATTGTCACCATAAGGGAATGTGTGCCCATTGTTATAAGCTTTTCTGATTTTTCAAGACAGGATATATGGATTTTATATGAAGCTTCCTGCCTCTTAAATGTTGACTTAAATTTCCTAAAGAGTTATATTATCCAAATAAAAGATATCAACTGGTCACATTGGCCTGCTGGCCTCTTGTGGGTGACCTCTACTTCAGAGTCTTCCCAGGTCACCAAGGCCCAACTGGATCTTTCCCGGCCCGGCTGCTCCTAGTGAGTGAAGCGGCATCTCGCTTCAGTCAAACCACTGCCCGAAGAATCCGAGGACCCAGGCTCTTGACCTGGCTCTGTTGCTGGCCTTGGTTTTCTTATTTGTAAATGAGCGCAATAATATTTGACCCGTTCAGCAATATACTATTTTACAGTTGCTTGGTTGATGATTTTAGGGTGCTTTCTTATGTATGCTCATTTGATCCTTGGAAGAACTCTGTGTGATAGGGCTGGAAAGCATTTTTGTTATTAATTTAAGGGGAAAGAACTGAAGTTCAGAGAGGCAGAGTGACTCACTCAGGATCGTACAGCTTGTGAGTAGTGGAGCATCCCCAGCATTTGGAGCTTTTGTCTGCTGTGTGGTTTGGTGTTTTATTTTAGAATTGAATAGAATGGGATCCTCTGTCTTGGTAGGCTGTTAAGTACTATGTAGGTGCTTAAGGAGTAAGGAGCTTATTATTATATGGGTCATTACTAATTTGGTATATGCCATACATTTGTTTATAGTTTAACATTCATCTATATGCCATGGTAATGGCGCTCTGATTATTTGATGTGTGATGATCTTATCTCTAACCAGATTGTGAGTGGCCAGAGGCAGGGATGAAATCTAGTGCAGAGATGCCCATAGACGCGTTTGGTAAGCAACTGCTGATAAATTGAATCAAAGGAAAGTGGGGACGCCCCTGAGAGAGAAGCATAACTTGAAGCCAAAGTTGGGTTGTGCCTGAGGATAGCCAGGTGCCTGCCTGGTGGCTCAGTGTTTCCAAACCCTCAGTTCTTCATCTGTGAGTAGCCATCAATCAAACATGCATTACAGCATGTGTGAAGCTGTCACCATCCAAGAAGTCCAAACTGGGGGATGAGGAGGAATGAAACGACATTGTGGAAACGGTATTTTGGAGTCAGGACTGAATGAGACTCAGTGCTGGCTGTTGGCAATTGAACTCTGTTGAGTCTTAGTTTCTTCGCTCATAAAATGGGGATAACAGTACCTTCCTTGTGTGTTGTGCATAGTGCCTGGCATAGACTGGGTGCTCAAATACAATGCATAGCACAGTCAGAAGTTGTTTTGCTGAAGCAACACGCCCAGGGCACTGTTTACCTGGTTTTACCAATGCTGGGGACTAAGTTTCTCACTATAGTTGTCAAGTGAGACTCACACCATCCAAATCCTCTTTATAACAGTACCTGGAGGAGCCTTCTGGCTTGAGATTTTATCAATTCAATAAAAACAAGTGGAAAATGACAAGGTTCACATAATGGACCAGCTCTTTTCAATTTACTTAAACTTAAGGCTAACTATGTATGACTCTGGATACACAACTGGGTCATGATGTGGAATTCCATTTCCTCTTTACTAAGTTAAGACCTTTAGCCCATGAGAGAATGGCCTCTGAATAGCTTTCTGAGCAGTTGTGCATGCTGTGCATGCAGCCCCTCTTGCTCTTTGCTAGGATCTATTTGTTTTGGGGTCTTTAGCCTCCTCCGTCTGTAGTTAGGCTCTTGCTCCAATATTCTTTTGGCTACACCTCTATCAATACTGTTGTGAAAGGCCTTTGACTCCCCTAGTATGTTTCGCAGGATGTTAGCTGCCTGCTCTGCTCATTACCACTAGCCTGGGTAGGGACCACTGACTCCCAAACAGGCACACAGATCCCTGCTTGTCCTTCAGCAGGCAGGGGAGGGTGTTTTCTAAGGGGAGGCTTCATCTCTCCATCATTCAGCACAGGCACGCTGCCATGGCACACACACACAGGCAAAACTGCTAAACACAGTCACCTCCTGGAGCTGTGCCCCAGGTCTCAGTAGTAGTGTTTTAGGATTTTCCTGTTAACCACTTTGTGCCCACTGTCATTTAGGCAGTACACACTTCCCATCCTGTTTAGAATTGATAGAGGGGTGTGCAGAATTCCAGTGTGGGGGTCTCACGGAGTGTGAGGCTGTGAGTAGGTCCTGTAAGCTCCTTCTCCTTAGAGAAGAGCCATTGCTTGCTGTTGTGTGTGTGTGAGGGCTCTGGTTGAGCAGTTCAGAGCCTAACATCGAACTTTTCCCATAAAAAGCTTTAGGATTATTGGTTAATGACAGCAAAGCACTTGTGCTGTAAATGTCAAATTTAATGCTAATAAACAGGAAGATTAGGTCCATTTGTGCAAAAGGGAACTCTTTATAATGGACATTAGAGGAAGACTTTTATTAACAAAAAACAGAGTAAACTGTAAACCTGGATTTGAGTCTGAGGCCTTTATCTTGTCTTCTTACCCTGGCATTCCCACTGGATGACTCTCATGGACTGTAAACATCTTTCCATTGCTGGGATGACCTGCCTGATTGTGTCTATGCCTTTGATATCTTTCAAAACCAATGTCTTAGGGAAGTATGGAAAGAAGAGCTAGCCAGGCAAAGAATGCATGGCCATGTGGATAATCCCTTACTATTTGTGACACCAAATAGAATATTTACTGTGACTTGGGGTTTTGCAGACTGTTGGAAGGTGGTTCAGTTAATGGTGTTCTATTCTTGCCAAATAGAAGAAAACAAAACCGAAGGATAATAATTTGCTCTGAGTCCATCCCCTCGAAGAAGCAACCTAGAATGAGCCCTTCTCAGCTCATTAGAGAATCCCTCAGCAGGTGTGCACTCAGCCACCTATTGTTTAAATTGTCACTGACTGGAGTAAAGGGAAGGGACAACACACACACACACACACACACTCTTTGACCAGGAATTTGTGGGTTCTCTGTAAACTTCTTGTTGCATATGTGCCATCCCATTTCATTGATGAGGTTCTGAGGCTCAGAGTGGCCTATCACCTGCCTAAACTTACACTTGCCTCATTACGCCTCCTAAAAGGAGCAGTTATATTGTCCATTTCCTTTTTTTTTTTTTTGCAGTACTGGGGATTGAACCCAGGGGCATTTTACCTCTGTGCTACACCCCCAACCCTATTTATTTTTATTCTTTATTTTGAAAAAGGGTCTCACTAAGTTGCAGAGGGCCTCACTAAGTAGCTGAGGCTGGCCGCGAACCTGGATCCTCCGGTCTCAGCCTCCCAAGTACTGGGATTACAAGCATGTGCCACCACACCGGCTGTCCATTTCCTTTTTAAAATTTAAAAAAAGAATTTATGGCCCGAGGGCACCTACTACAGTCCCACACAGTACTTTGTCTGGAATTCTGGAATCCAAAAGTCTCTGAAAAGTAAAAGTTCATTTATTATCCCTTTGGCAACAAAATGTGACTTATCTCGAACTCATCTGGGGACAAAGTGGACCTGAACTGACATGAGGGTAGATACAGTCTTATTCAACTTGCTTAGAGTGACTATTCATATGATTCACTGCAGAAACATAGTCATATGCCGCATAATGACATTTCAGTCAGTGACGGAATGCGTGTATGATGGTGGTTCCGTAAGATGATCATAAAGCTGAAAAGTCCTATCACCTAGTGACATCATAACCATCATAACATCATAGTGCAAGGTGTTACTCATGTGTTTGTGGCAATGCTGGTATAAACAAACCTAGCATGCTGCCAGTCATATAAAAGTATAGCACTTACAATTATGTACAATACATAATATTTGCTAATGATACAAAATGACTGTGTTACTGTTTGATGTTGATGTATTTACTATTTTAGAGTGTATGTCTTCTTTTTCTATTTTTTAAAAGTTTACTGTAAGCTGGGCATGGTGGCGTACGCTTGTAATCCCAGTACTTGGGAGGCTGAGACAGGAGGATTGCAGGTTCGTGGCCAGCCTCAGCAACTTAATGAGGCTCTCCGCAACATAGTGAGACCCTGTTTCAAAATAGAGAATAAAAATAGGGGTGTATCTTGGAGGTAGAATGCCCCTGGGTTCAATCTTCAATACTGTAAAAAAAAAAGTTTACTGTAGCCGGACACAGTGGTGCATGCCTGTAATCCTAATACTTGGTTGACTGAGACAGGGGGATCGCAGATTTGAGGCCAGCCTCAGCAACTTAGCAAGACCCAGTTTCAAAATAAAATGTAAAAAAGGGCGGGGGTGTAGCTTGGGGGTAGAATACCGCTGGGTTCAATCCCCAGTACTCCCCCCGCCAAAAAAATTTACTCTAAACAATATTCTGTGTGATGCTGGCAGAAGCCTCAGATACCTTGTGTTTACTGTTTCTTGGTTCTATTGAGACCATGCTAAATGGCCAACCCATGCCATCTAGATTTGTGTTAGTGAAGTCACTGATGTCCACACCATGGCATCAACGCCTAATGACACATTTCTCAGAGCATAGCCCGTCATTGAGTGGCACATGACTATATGTTGGCTTACGAGGCCCTTCCCCTTGCTGTGGCATTATATTCAATATATGTACAAATTACTTTTTTAAAACTTGAAAAGATTCTGACATTCATTTGGCCCCAACAGTATCTGATAAGGGACCGTGGCCCCCTGTGAAGCTTGCACACAGTGAACAATACCTGCTGTTGCTCAATTAGTGTTGGAACCCTTGTCTTTTTTTTTTTTTTTGCGGTACCGGGGATTGAACCCAGGGGCGTTCTACCTCTGCGCTACACCCCCGGCCCTATTTTTTATACTTTATTGTTTTTGAAACCGGGTCTCACGAAGTTGCAGAGGGCCTCACTAGGAAGAGAGTGAGAGAGAGAGAGAGAGAGAGCTGAGGCTGGCTGCGAACCCGGATCCTCCGGTCTCTGCCTCCCAAAGTACTGGGATTACAAGTGTGCACCACCACGCCCGGCCCTTTGTCTTAACTCTTTTACATTATGCACTGGTAATGAGGTGGTCATAGAACCAGGCAGCTGTTCAGAGTCTTCACTAAGCACCTGTGGAGAAGAAAGGCCAGCAAAGAAAGAAAGGGAAGATGTATGGTACAGACAATGAACAACACAGGGCAGTGTGTGGGTGACAGCTAGGGTGAGAAGTACCCACGGTAGGTGCTGAAGGAGGACAAAAGTTGGGCTGGGTGGCAGAGCTGGGAGGAATGGAATAGATTCTGCAGGCCGTGACTGCCCAGCAAAGGAGTGTGGACCCAATTTTGTAGCGAGGAGGCCAAGGCAGAATTCTGAGCAGAAAAGTAATCTGCTGAATATGGGGCTTTGGTGAGGCCTTTTGGGTGGTGGCTCCCAGAATGGATTAGATCCTAAGTCCCAGGCTTCCCTTATCCCTCTGGGCCATGCTTTTTTATTCTTGAAAGAGGTGTTTGTAATAACAACTAACATTTACATATTACTTCCTACATGTTAGCTGCTCTACTTGATGCTTGGCTATTTAACCCCTGATAGCTCTATGAAATAAATACTGTCACGAAGCCCATTTTATAGATGGGAAGACTGAGACACAGAGAGATTGGGTGGTTGGGTCCCATAAGTAGTGTAGGGTATGTAATGAGAACCCAGCCAGCATGGCTCCTGTTTCTGTGCTTTTAACTACTACCCTCTGCCTTTACCCAGTCCTCCACATATCCCAGGAATGAAGCCTTGTCAAATCTTGTCAACATTGCCTCCTGAATATGGAGGAACCCAGGAGCTCTGAGGATGTTAGTGAGCACTCTGTTTATCTCCTGGAATGTGTGATGCTGGTGAAAGAGGGTGAGGTGGGACAGGAGGTAACCAAGGCACATTAGACAAGATTGGGGTCAGGGGGTGATGTTCTGAGTTCTGTTAGTCAGTTTTCTGTTACCATGACAAAATATCAGAGGCAATCAACTTAAAGGGAGGAAAGGTTTATTTGGACTTATGGTTTCAGTGGTTGCTGGCTTGGTTGCTTTGGACCTGTGGTGCCCCACTAAACTATGGTAGGAGTGTGGTGTGGAGGCTTGTTTACCTCATGGTGTCTGGGAAGCAAAGAGAGAAGGGGAGGGGGCCAGGGTCCCAATATCCCCTTCAAGGACACACCCCCAATGACCTTACTCCCAACTAGGCTCCACCTACTAAAGATCTACCACCTCCCAGTAGCTCCATGGGCTGGAGACCAAGCCTTCAATACATAGAACTTTGGGGGACATTAAAGATCCAAATGATAGCAATGACCCAACCAATAAGAAATGTAATTTGATAACTTTAAGGACACCAACTCCTTTGACTGACAGTTTCACGTGCAGAGGCCGCCTCCCTGCTTCACCACCTTTCCCATCCTCTCCCAGACCATTCTTCCACCCTGCATACACATGCTTATGTAGTATGTGCCCTATAGCAACTCCTTGGAAGGCAGAATTAAAATTCTAAAATAAGCCGGGCGTGGTGGCGCACGCTTGTAATCCCAGTACTTTGGGAGGTGGAGACCAGAGGATCCAGGTTCGTGGCCAGCCTCAGCTCTCTCTCTCTCTCTCTCTCTCCCTGTCTCCCTGTCTCCCTGTCTCCCTGTCTCCCTGTCTCTCTCTCTACTTAGTGAGGCCCTCTGCAACTTCGTGAGACCCGGTTTCAAAATAAAGTATAAAAAATAGGACCGGGGGTGTAGCGTGGAGGTAGAACGCCCCTGGGTTCAATCCCTGGTACTGCAAAAAAAAAAAAAAATTCTAAAATATTTAAGGAAAGCTAAGACTATAAAGCAAGAAAGGCTACATCAGTTTCCTTCCTTCAACCTTTTGACTCCTGCAAATCTGTAACGTCCTTCAACTCACTCTGTGTTTTGTTTTTTCCAGTTTTGACTCTGAATATTCCAGGAGCAAATCTTATTCTTGTCTTAAAATACCCAGGACATTTTTCTTAGATAGTGGGAATAGCATTTTATAAACTCACCTTCCCTCTGTGGCCACAGTGCATTTTGTGAAAGTTGGAAGCACCTTGTATTTTCCCATAATGTCACTCTGATTCCCTGCACCCTCTCTGCCCTGTCAGCTCTGTAGGGTTTATTTTCCTGTTTTTGTTTTTGTTTTTTTGCGGTATTGGGGGTTGAACCCAGGGGCATTCTACCTCCGAGCTACACCCCCAGCCCTATTTTTTATTCTTTATTTTGAACCAGGGTCTCACTAAGTTGCGGAGGCCTCACTAAGTAGCTGAGGCTGGCCGCGAACCCGGATCCTCCGGTCTCAGTCTCCCAAGTATTGGGATTACAAGCGTGTGCCACCACACCCTGCTTGTAGGATTTATTTTTCTTGCAAGTCTGATGCTCCTTTGCCCTTGAACTCCATCTTCTGGGTGGGCTTTAATTAGCTAAGTTTGCAGGTGCCAAAATGAGATACAACTTTTGTAGGGAAATTCCTTGTAGATTTCTGGGTTAGGAGCAAGCACGACTGTGCCGTATCATGACGGAGTGACCCCATTTACTGCGGCAATGTGACTTCAGACTTCATCCTCCTGGCGGGCATCTTGTCCCCATGGCTGAGTTCCAGCCTTCCTGACCTTTCTGTTCTTCCTGGTTCTTCTTCAGTTCCCTCTGGACTATAAGGGCAAGATTTTTCAAAGGGAGAAAAGGAAGTCTTTGCTGAAACTTTTTAGGTCTTTAATCACTCATTCTTTTTTCTTCTAAAATTCTGGACTCTTGCCGAGCCTCTTTGTCCTTCCTCTTTATTTTCTCTTTCACCTCCACTTATCCTCTTACCTCCTGTTCATTCTTTTTGTTCTCAAAGGGAGGGGAAGATGCCTTGAATTCCAGAAACAATACAGGGAAGGGTGAGAAGGTATTGTATCCACTGCAGAAGGTGGACAGATGTTTGAGAACCTTTATAGACCAGAAAGAATTCTTGTTTCCTCTCCCATTCATAAGAAAAGTTACTTATTTCTAAAATTGAGCTGGACTGAGTGTATATTTTTCCACTCAAAATTTTTTTAGCTCAAAAGTTTATGCATATGTACATTGTATGTTTAATCTTACTGAAGAAACAATATCATCACAACAGCTTAGGTAACGCAGGAAGGTTTAGTTCAAATGTCCATTGCAAAGAAACGGAGAAGCATTTCTTCTCTGCTCTGTTTATCCTGTAGATCTTGTGATTTCTGCTTCCTGCCTGCTGGACTCTTCTTTACATATGTGATCAATGAGCAACCTCTCTTCCCTACTCATCTCTAGACCAGCTAAGGAGAGGAGCAGATGAGTGCAGGAGCTGGTGTGGGAATACTGGGAATCTCCATGATGTCCTCCCAAGGAACATTTCTCTGAAGCTGGGCAAAGGACCCAAGGGAATACCACTTCCCATTTTGAAGGAGCTAGAACCCCATCCCTGTGTGCCATTTCCTCATATTTCTGGTTAGCAGCCTGGAAGTGAAATGGTAAGATCATGATGCTGTAGTAACTAATAGATGATGTGCTGCTAAGTGATATGCAGAACAAGCAAGAATTGGTGCTAGAGAGGCAGTGGCTGCAGCTGGGGGGGGGAAGTGAGCCAGGGGACAAAAGAGGGGTTAGGCAGGTATGAGGAGCCCCAAGGCAGTACAGAGTTGCTCCTGGGTCCAAAGCCTCGGTGGGTTTAAGCTCCTGAAGTGAACAATGTCCAACTCAACTTTGGAGAGATGTAAGCCACAGATGGGAGCAGATGTAGCCTCCTGGCCAACATGCCTCACAGTGTAGAAGGAAACGGGCTAACCCTAGAGGCAGACAGACTTTGGTTCAGTTGTGGCTCTGATGTTTATCCACTGTGGGACCTTGAACAAGTGACTTCAACTCTCAACTTCAGTTTCTCCATCTGTGAAATGAGCATCATAATGGTACCATTCTCATGGGTTTGCTGGAAGGATGGTATACGATAAGCGTCTTGGCTCAGTGTCTGGCATGTAATAGGCCCTAAGTGGATTTTTTCTATAATTATTGTTGCATTTGATTGGCACCTCAAGTTTATTTAGTGGTTATTACATGTTATTACATTTCATTTCTAGTATGCTGATGAGGCTATCCACAGATAGGCAAAGACTCTGGAACCAAATTGACTTTGTTTGAATCCCACCTGTCACTTACCAGGTGTATGACCTTGAGTGAGTTAATTACCCTCTCCAGGCCTCACTTTTCTTACCTTTAAAATGAGTATGAAGTGACATGTACTCCTTAAGGTTATGGTGTGTGAACCTATGCAAATTAGGATTGGTAAACCCTGGCCAACAGGCCCAATCTGGCCCACCACCGGTTTTTGTAAATAAACTTTTATCAGGACTTAGCCATGCTCATTCATTTAGATTGTCCTTAGCTACTCCTCTGCTACAATAGCAGAGATGAGCAGCTGTGACATGGCTGCTGACCTGAAAGTCCTACAGTATTGATTATCTGAACCTTCATAAAAAAAGTTTGCTGACCTCTGGTTGCAAGAGGTTCTAGCAGTGCCTGGCACAGTGCAGATGCTCCATAGATGCTTGCTTTTGTTACTGCTGGAGTATACCTTTAGAGTTTGTGGCCCCACGAGGCCCCCCATTAGTCTGGTGAAATAAGTGCAAACAGGTTATGATCAATCCTCTGTTAAAGGTAAAGCATCAGGTGTTCAGAGGACTTAGGTGACGGCCCAAGGTGGGGCAGGGGCTCACATCTGGTTCAGGGCTTGCTCTGCTAGTGGTGCTGCATCTGAGACTCTATGGATTCCTTGAGGACACCCCTATGTCCCCTTCTCTGAGGTGCTGACAGTGCCTCCCACAGAGCCCAGCCTCAGTCAGCATCTGTTGAATTCATTTGCCCCCTACCTCTCTCCTGGCCAGCCCCTAGCCCCTGAGAACCCTCTGTGGAGACATTTTCATCTCTGTGTTGTTCACTCCTTAGCCACTGGAATGGGGAGAGCGTGACCCACTCCGCAGCAGGAGCTCCCCCTTTATACATGAGCACCAAATCCTGGAAGGCATGGCCCAGATGGGGTCTCTATTCCCAGGCTTTTAGCCAGGGCCATGGGTGTGGTCAGTGACAACTAATATCTGAGTTATGTTTCATGTCTACTGAACACCTTCACATCCATGACCTCATTTGATTCTCACAGCAACCACTCAGCGAGGTAGAGGTAGGTGATGGTGTGCCCACTAGCCAAAGCTGAGAGACCAACCACCTCCCCCAAGGCCACATAGTACACAGGTGGCAGAGCTGGTGTCCCAGCTTGAGTTCAGCTGCTCTTCTCCCTCCTAGCACTGTGGTGACACTGGCACCAGGCCCCTCAGGCATCCCACTGGCTACTGACCCTCACTATCCAGTATTTCTTTCTCAGCTATAATGAAAATTCTGTGTGCGTTAGGGGTTTGTTCTACTTTCACTGGAGATCAAGAACAACTATCCAGAATAATAACTCTATTTTTTTTAGTCTTTGGCCTTGAAGGTATCCTCTCTCTAACTAACCCAGGCTGCTTTCCTGTCTTTGCTGGTTTGCTGGGAAAGAGACCATTCTGTAGTTACGTCTGTATCCTGCACTTAGAGCAACTTACAGTGTAAGGCTGTGGGAGCAACTTACATTGTGAGCAGTTTATGATGTGAGCAACTTAACTGTGCGAGGCAGCATGAGCAACTTAGTGTGAACAACTTACAGAGTGAGGCAAAAGGAGGGGCAGTTTATGCTGCATCAGCCCACCTCATCTGTAAAGAGAGTCAAGTTACTTGGGAAAGGCCTGAG
>PVJS01048250.1:0-15129 GCA_004027185.1 Glis glis
CAACTGTTGGGCTGTCATCTAGATCAGTGCCCTTCAAAGCGTGTGAGCATGTGTGTGTGTGTGTGTGTGTGTGTGTGTGTGTGTGTGTACGTGAGTATGATATGCCTTGGGGGGTTCATGAAGCCACCTTATAAATGGCACATCTTTCTTAATTGCACTTCAAACATGGCCTTAGGCTCCATAGAGATCTAAATCTGAATTCCTGCACCAACCTTAAGCAAAAGACCCAACCTCCCTGGGCCTCAGTTTTCTCCTCTTTGAAAGGGGAAGACAGCTATCCACCTGAAGCTGCATTCTTCAGTCTACCCAGATGCCTTCAATTCTGAGTCTCAGATTTGTCCTCCAATTTGCTGGACCCCATGAATAGCTCTGACTGGAGAATGGAGCCGCCAAGTACCGGTGTTAGAAACTGGACTGCACTGATAACCTGGTAAAGCTCACAAAAAGATTCTTGGAAGCCAGGCCCATGGCACGTTAGTGTGGGGATCTACTAGGCTTGGTTATATTCCATGGCGGATGCCAAACCTTAAATTTTCCAGGCACCTTCAAAATAATCATACCTGAGAGGATGGAGGTGGACTTGAAAATCTCTGTGAGATAGCTGGTAGAATTTCCAATGATGTCCACCAGGAGGGCCGTGAAATCTGCAAGATGGATTTTGGTTTCAATGTCTGAGTCAGAGACTTAAAAGAAAAAGATATTGTACTTGGATTTTTCCAGAATAGATATTATGAGTTTTATTTAGTTCAATATATTGAGGAATATTAATAATCATGTAGAGAAAACTACTAATTCTAAAAATAAATAAGTAAAAAGTAAATCCCAGGCAAGGAAAAGAAGGTGAGGATCTGCTGCTATAATCCTTTTTCTCATTTCATTGCCCTCTCTCTATCTCCCTCTCTGCTGGCAGCAAAGAGCTAGGAATGGCTGCATTGTTGGATAATGGTTTTTCTGGGTTTCCCCCATTACTTCATATACTTGTTCTAAAATATTAAATCCATCTGCTAGGAAGCCGACTTACAGATATGTGATGCATATTCATATAATTTTAGAATTTAGAAATGCAGTATCAAATTTAGTGGTGGATTATAAATTACAGACTATTGAGAGACAAGGCTCTTTATAAAGCATCACCAGGGACCTCTCTTTCTGCCCACTTTGTTAAGAAGAATGATGGGGGGAATCTGGGAGAATTTTACAGCATCTCAGGTTATAGAATCTTTGAGAACTTTCTCTCTGTGCAAGGCTGGGATAGGATCATTGCTTGGCATGTGATGAGCGCTACCATTGACTAATAAACTTGTCTAAAATGCTTCTAGTCACACGGCTGTTACGTCTTTATTTGTGGCTTTCTAGGACCCAACATGTTGTTGGCTTCTAAGACAAGGGGGCGTTGTTGTAGGAACCTCAGACAGTGATTTTCTAGAGAGAAAGCTTCTTGGGTTGACCAGATGATTTCCTATGCCTTGTATAAATGCTTCTTTTACTAATTAATATGATTATGAGTTTGGGCAAGATCAAGATGACTTGAAAACACAAAACCCATACAGGCAGGAAAATGTCATATGACTACCCATGATTTGTGTAGCATGCCGGGACCAACAGGAGGTGGGCATTACTGTGTGAGCCAGAGCATGATGCAATTTTACTACAGGTCGATGGTTACAACCTGGAGGGAAAAGTGGTAGTATACCTAGGCAGGTATAGACACCTGTCTGTGCAGAAGGCTGGCAAATGTGGGCATCTTCCTTTCTATGCCATATTATAGAGACCGAAGAAAGGTAGGAGCTCGTTACTTATTCCATCTATTTTCTTTCTATGCCACAAAAATTCTCTTTTGTTCATTCGTTCACTTATCTGATAAATATTCATTGAGTGTTTGCAGTGTGCCAAACACCTGCTAGGTAAGGCGGAGTTCTGTAAAACATACAGAAGAAGCTGAAGTTAATGTGAGACAGAGACTCATAAATGGACTGATAAAGTCAAGGTTGCAATCCACTAATAATATTGCATATAAGCTAGGAGTGGGGCTCTGGAACCAGACACCAAGGATGGGCTGGGTTCTGTCCAAAGCTCAGAGAGATGATGCAATTTGCCTGAAATCCTGCAGTATGGGGCAGAGTTCAGATTTGAGCTGAGCTCTACCTTGGGCCAAAGCATCCCCTCTTTCCAAGATTGCCACCTCACTCCCACTACCTCTTACTCAACACCCTCTGCCAACTCTTCATTTGGAATTACTTCTACAATCTGTTTATTAGACTTGGAAGAAAACAAGTTATCATGCCTTCAAAGATATTCCTTGTTTCTGTTTTGCACCGGGGATGGAACCCAGCGGCATTCTACCTCTGAACTACACCCCCAGCCCTATTTTACTCTTTTATTTTGATACAGGGTCTCACTAGGTTGCGGAGGGTCTCGCTAAGTTGCTGAGGCTGGCCACGAACCTGCGGTCCTCCTGTCTCAGCCTCCCAATTACTGGGATTACAAACATGTGCCACCATGCCTGGCTGCTATTCTTTGTTTTGATGAAAAGTTCATTATCTAATTTACTAGTTATGCCCATTGATGAATTATTTCTGACTACTTTCATGTATAACTAGAAGGTAGGGAGAAAACCTTTTTTTGCCTTCCAATTGGTAATGATTTAAGACCATCTCTTAATTCTCAGAGTTGGCAAAGGTGTGGGAAAATATATGCATCAACACATTATCAATAGGAGTGTAAACTTTTGCAAGATTTCTAAAAGAAATTGTAACAATTTGAGTCACCACAATTTTTTTTTCCCTGTCAGCTAACAACTCTATCTTGAGGGCTTTATCCTACGGAGATAATTGGGCAGGTACTCCAAATTATTTTACACAGGTGTGGATCATGGCATTGTTTGGAATTGTAAGCATATCAGGAATAAGCTATGTTCCCATCAGGAGCAGACAGATTAAAATAAATCACGGTGCCTTCTTTCAATGATACCAGGAATTCATATGAAAGATGAGGCATTTTTATGTGCATTGAAATTGGATGGTTTTTAGGACATTCTTTCCCAAACTCCTTTAGTAAGAGAACATCAGATATTAGTTGGGCACATTCTGGCTTAATGTAATGACTACATATTCAAGCTTGCTTTGGAGGTGGGTGTGGTCATGACACTAAATTCTGGCCAATAGAAAGAGAGAAATGTGAACAGTTTCTATGCTATGAGTTTATAGCAAGGGGCATGCCTTCCAATTCCTTTCTCCCCTTCCTTGTAGCTGGAGTATGGGGGTGGCAGCAAACCACCTTGCACTCTGAGACCAAGGGCAACACAGTATGGAAGTGAGAACAAGCTAGAAGGAGCCTGGGTCCCCAAACCATCAGAGCATCTCTGGTGAGGCCACGCGCATTGCCACACAAGAAAGTAATTCACTTCTACTCCTAAGTCACCCTAATTTGGGGTCAGCCATAAAGAAGAGCAAAATTACATCATTTGCAGGAAAATAGATGGAATTAGAGAATGTTATGCTAAGCAAGATTGGCCAGTCCCAGATAGTGAAGGACCATATGTTTCAGAGAAATTGGGAACCAAAAAGACTTTGTAAAAATAAGGGGAGATACTAGTAGAATAGTTGAAGGGGATTCAGGGAGGGAAGTGGGAAGGTGAAAGGGGAGATTTGATGAAACAGTTCAAATAATCCTATGTTCATATATGAGGTTATTAATACGAATTTTAATATTATGTATGGGGAGGAGGAGAAAGCAGGGTGGGAAACACACAATGCTATGTACATGAATGTTTCTATCACTCTCAACCTCACTATGATGAATAATTACAATGTACCAATTAAAAAATGCTATGTAGTAAGTACTCAGTGCAGGGTCTCCCATATAATACTAATAGTAAATATTAACAATTAGTATCTTTAAAATTTTCAGTGTTTGTTTTAGAACTTCCACCTTAGAGAGTCTGTCTTCATAAAATAACCTGAAACAGGGGAAAGCTTTATACAGAAAGATGTTCAGTGCAGGATTATTTATATTAGGAACAACCTAGAATCCACCCCAAAGTCCAATCAAAGCATGCTAAGAAAATAATTATATTTGTAGATCACATAACCATCATAAATGTTTACAAAGCATTTGTAATATCATGGAAAATATATTTAACCTTTGGTTAAGTGGAAAGAAGAACCGGCAGCTTTGGCTGCTTCATCCCTTACAATCTATCCTTTAACGAGCAGCCAGAGGAATCCTTTTGTGGATATAATTCAAATATTACTATTTCTGCATAGACAATCACTATACCTTTCTTTTTATTCATAGTGAAATTAAAAAATGCTTGTATCACGTCTATGTGACCTGCAGCACCCCCGCTGCTCTGCCCTCACCTATGTGAGTTCATGGCTCAGGACTCTCCGTCTTGGTCCATCTGTGCCAGATACACTGGTCTCCCAGTCCTCACTCCAATGCCTGGGCCTTTGTCTGGAACACTGTCCCCAGGACAGTGCTGTCCCCCTGAATATAATCCCTCATTTTGTTAGAGATCCCACCTATACCCAGCAGCACCCCACTGTCATGTTTCTCCTCCCCTCCCCCCTGCTCTATTGTCCTCATGGTCAGGTGTACACCCCTGTGTAATTGCAGTTTATTCATTTGTTCTCTGTTTCCTCCTCCAGAATCTAAGGTCTGGGAAGCAAATGTGTCTCCTTTGCTCAGTGTGGTACCCCACACACCTGAAAGAGGGCATGGAGCATAATATGTGCTCAGTAAAGAATTTGTTAAATGAACAAACTAGGAGTAGGAGAGTAATTTTCACTTCTATTTTTCAGGGTTCTCTAAATACAAGGAATATGTAATACTTTTTAATTTTTAATGGTACAATTAACACATAAATATATTTCCTTTAAAAAACTCTGGATAAAACAATTCCCCATTTAATCAATAGTCTGTCATTCCAAAACACAGACTCCAATCTTTTTATCAAATGAGCTACATCTCTGTGTAGCTTTCTTTCTCTAACTAAGAATGTCTGGCCACATCCACATGTTTGTACATGGTTTGTGGTTGTTTCTCAACATTTGATTATACAGTAGCCTCATTGTCTTCCTAATGACAGATATTTAAGTTGTTCCCTGATTTTGCAATGAAAATAATTCTATGCAAATATTTTGTTCTTGCCCCTTCATGCATATGCAGCTACTTCTCTATGGTTAAAACCAAGAAAAGAATTTTCTGGGACCATGAATGTGCACATAGATATCACAGTATCTTCCTGTCTTACTACAAGGGTAAGAAAGCCTCACATAGATGAAGGGGCACAAGCGAATTTGGAAGAGCTGCAAACCACATGGTTGGCTCCACCCACCTGATAAATCATTGGTCCGATTGTTTAAGCAGTAGCAGTGCCTTGTGGAGAATCGGGCTGGGTCCATGGTCTTCAGCTTGGAGACTATGGAGAGAAACACCCCACACAGTGGTCCTGACACCTGGGCCAGCCCTGCTGCCCCTCACCCACCGCTATCACCACCAGGAAGGGCCGCCAGCACTCACTGTTGTAAATGGCCACCGACAACTTGTGGAAGGAGAAGGAACTGTAGGACGTGATGCTCAGCAGGGAGAAGAACTTCTTGCTGTCTGCCCGAAGACAGGGAAACAAAGAAACAAACGCCTGCTAGCATGGTACTACACAAAGCAATTCTCTAAATGAGCAAACAGGTCATAGAAATCAATAGTATAATAAACAAGTGACAAAAATAAGTAAATACAAATAAACAATAAAGTGACAAAAATTTTAAAAATAATAAAATAACCACAACAATGTGCATCACTTGGCTATAAAATCTATCTGGAAGCCCTGCTCACTGTAAGTCAGAGTTCTGAGTATATTCATTTCCGAGGTTGCTGTAACCAGTTTCCACATACTTGCTGGCTTAAGACAACAGAAATGTGCATTCTGAAGGCCAGAAGTCTGCAGAGGTAGGTTTGCCCAGGATTCTGAATTTTATCAAGTAACTTTGATTTCTATCAATCTGGAACCCTCTGGGATGCTGGCTGGAATGGCCAAGTCACCCCTGGTGCCCGTTCTGCCTAAGCTCCCTGGGTGGCAGCCCCTGGGATGCACTGGGTAGAGCCCAGGCTCTGTGCTTTGTCAGGTCCTTAGGAGAATGGGGCCTGCATTGAAGTTTGAATACCCTGGTACTGTTTCCTCAAGTTGTTCTGGCGATAAGAATCACCAATGGTACATGGTAAAGGTGTGCATTTGTGAACCCAGGTAAAATCAGCTGAACCAGAACTGCCAGGGCAGAGCTCTGGGAGCCCCCGTTTAATAAGTGCTCCCAGAGCTTCTGATCATGCAGCAAGTTTGGAAAACTTTGAGCTAAATCATGGACTTGGATTAAACTGACCCGAGTTCCCAGCTGAATGGCGATGGACATCTGTAAAATGGGGGCGAGAGCACTACCTCGCCGGGTCACGCCAGGGTTAGATTGGACATTGAAGAGTCAGCTTTTGAAGGTGCCAGGCACAGTGTTCAAGTGTGCAACATGCTGCAGAGCCCAGCGCAGAGACTTGCAGAGGGCGGGACATGACTGATGGGTGCTCAGGAGTGCAGACCATCCTGCTGTCTGCTGCTTCAGACTCTGCCATTCCCCCTACAGCTCGAGCGCTCCCACCTCCCCAGGCAGCTCTGTCCACGGCAGCTCAAATGCCATCAATGTGAGGGCACAGGCCTCATCTTTTGGACTACAGCTTCAAGCATGGGGATGGAGATGGGATAAGCCCTCAAACAACGTTTGCTAAGTAAATGACTAAGTGGATAGGTTTAAGGCTACCATGTGCAGTTGTGCAAGTCGATGCACTGTACAACCCTAGTGAATGCCATTGCAGTAGACCTCCTTTGAATAGGCATTCTGCACCCCCTTATTCTGCACAGCACCACGTGTCATGTTTATTGCTTTCTGTTACTGTCCACCTACTAGAACATGAGCTCCCCCAGGGCAGGGATTTTGTCAGCTTCCTTCACTGTTTTGCCACCAACATTTAGAGTAGTGAGTGCCCCGCATGTGATAGGAGCTCCAGAAATATTTATTGAGCAAAGCAGAATATAAATAATGAAGGGAGTAAGGAAGGCACACCGGGGATTTTTTATGCTTTGCTGTCATTTTGGAAACTTCCACTTCTAGACATTTATCTGTGGTTTCTGTTATAATAGATTCATGAATTCTCATTCATTAAGTATATGTTATCTATAAATCATTTTGCTAGAAGCTAAAAGAACATAGACAAAGTTGATTGGAATAACATTTCAAGCACTCAGTAGGACTCCTTGTGTTTTAAAGATAGAAATTCAGAATCATATTAACTTATTCCATGAGGAATTGTTGTTAGTTTTTGGCTACGAATGTGGTTATGATTACAAGTTCCTGCAAATACAGCTCGCTTGGAGTGCCGTTTGCTTTCAGAATGCATGAGGACCTCCTACGTCCCGACAGTCTCACCCTGGATTAGGCAGGACTAGGTATTCTCCACTCTGAACATGGAGAAACTGAGACACAGAGGAGAGATGTGTCCTGCCTTGGTCATAGACAGGTCCAGCAGAGAAGCTGGGGCAAGAGAAGAACAGGCCTTGATGATGCTCACACAAGTTGTTACCTTTTAAAGCCCTGCTCAACATCCCATTCACCAGCTCCGTCAGGTTAAGTGAGGAGAGGTCGATAGACCTGGCAGGGACCTCTGCAAGAGATTCAAAGATAATGTCACTGGCCGGGTGTTCTCAACAACAGAAATAGGTCTCATTTCCAAACTTGAGCAGGTGACCTTCTGCTTTGGACATGTGCTGATCACATACCAAGTGCCAGGCACAAGGGGCAGTTCCTGTGGGGAACTCAGGAGGTGACAGCCAATGGCACACACAGTGCCGGACACACGGAGGACCTACAGCTTTGCACCTGGAGAGAGTCCGGATTGGCGGGACACCTCTCACTTATAATGGGGAGCCTGAGGATGTCATGGATGGTCTCCACAGCTCTGAATTTGGAAAGCAGTGTGCTGTATAACAGAGGGGGCTCAAACCCTGGCTGTGGATTGACATCACCTGGAAGGTTTTTTTTTTTCAATATTCCATCATTCCAATGTTTGGGTTCCAGCCTCAGAAATCCAGATTTAATAGGTCTGGGATGTGATGCAGACATTGGTATGGAAACTCAAACTCCCCACCCTCAAGTATTGGTGTGTGGAGTGATGCTGCTGTGTTACAATCCCCACGTCTCCCAGATGTTTCTTGAAGATATGGGGGCAGCAGTGGGCTAGGCGGTAATAGTGGTTGACGCTCTTTATATCTTTACAAGCACTGTGTTTTTCAACTTTGACTTAGGGTTCAGATGATAATTAGAGAGATGTGGTGAGCCCTGCTGTGGGATTAGCAACAGGTACAGAGAAGTGGGAGAAGTTGCGGCAGCCCAGAACCCCGTGGCAAGGTGGGGGGTGGGAGACGACTCACCCATGGTAGCAAGAAATGACCCCCCCTTTTCCTTCCTGTCTTCTCCTCTAAAGACAGACACTGGAAGGGAAAAGTTTTCATGAGCCCGATGCAAGTCTCCATCTCCAGCCCCAGAGCTGGACAGGCCCAGAGCTCTGCTCCAGCTGTTCTTAAGCTCAGCAGCAGAATATCACAGAGGGACACTGAGGAAGGCAGATCCCTGCAGATCCCTACAGATCCCCTTCCTCCTCCACATTCCAGATTCCAGCCTCCTGGCACTGGGTGTGGCCTAAAGATCCAGGTTTGGGTAAATATGGAAGGTGATTACATTGCACAGGGTCTAATGAACCCAACTCCTTAGCTCAGTCAGGAAACTGAGGCAAATGGAGCAAAAGGAACTTGCCTAATTAGAGTAGTAAAGAAGGGCTAAGAACCTGCTTCCAGAGCTGCAGAGCAGTGGCTCTTCCCAAACATCAGGTTGTTGGCCTACTTGGCAAATTCCATGATATCAAAGAAGAAAATTTCAAAGGAAATTTTGAAGGGTCAAGGGCATTCATTCATTCATTCATTCATTCATTCAACAGATCCTCATCCAGGGCCTAGCAATATTCTAGGTGTTGGGTATAAAGGGGTACACTGGAAATATCCAAGTCTCTAGTTCCCTGCAGTTCCCTGTCTGTAGCTTAGGCGGGAGAAGGAGCATGTAATGACAGGTGAGCAGTGTCAATGCAGGAAACAGCAGGATGCTACGAGCACCTTCACCAGGCCACTAACCTGGTCTTGGGGATGGAGAAGGCTTGCTCATGGAAGTGACTGACCTGGAGGGTCAGTTATCTTAAATTAGAGGATACACAGTCACCATGCATCTGCCGCTGTCATTGCTACAGTGACATTTGATTACTGATTGCTTTCCATGTACATTCAGATGGAGAAGGTGATCTATGTCCATTTTATTGATGGAAGAACCAAGACACAGAGAGTTGGAAAGAGGTGCACAGCGTTCCAGAGTTCAGGGCTGGCTACTCACCTGTTGCATCAAGGAGAGCCCCATATCCCTCCTTCTTAACGCCTTTGTTTCCAGACACTGAAATAAAAGTTTGCATGGGTGAAATAGTATCTTGCGTAGCATCACAATTTATAACACCCTTAAAATCATCTTGTCTAACACTCCACTTGAAAGATGAAGAGACTGAGACCCAGAAAAGTTAAATGATGTTCCAGAATTTCACAGCAGGCTCAAGGCTAAGATAAAGCTAAAACACAAGCATCTCTGCTATTGGTCCACATTTCTTCCCCCTGCGTTTCATTTCATTTCATTATTTCATTTCATTGTGGTAGGAACAATTAACATGAGGTCTATCCACTAAATAAAATTTTAAGTGCTCAATATGGTATTGTTAACCCTAGGTATTAGGTTGTATACAAGATTTCTAAAACTTATACATCTTTCATAACTGCAACTTGATGCCTGATCCACAACGAACTCCTCATTTCTTCCTCCCTCCACCTTCTGGTAACCATCTTAATCTTCTCTTTATCTCTGAATTTGACTATCTTAGATACCTTACCTAAGTGAGGGCATGCAATATCTGTTTGGCTGTGATTGGCTTATTTCACTCAACATAATGCCCTCCTGGTTCATCTATGCTGTTGTCAAAGGCAGGATTTTCTTTTTGGAGCTGAATCATATTCCATTGTATGTATATACCACATTTTCTTAATCTACTTATCTACAATGGACATTTAGCCTATTCCCCCCTGCTTCTCATCATCCTGTTGAAACTGTGGTCAAATCAACTGCTGCTTGTATAAGCCAATTTGTCCTTTGACAAGTGATCAAGTTCTTGGGTTAAATATCAGAGATTCTGGGGCTAAAGGTAGGAGAGGGCTGTGAATTCCCTTCCTCACGAGAGGGCTGCCAGAGGCAGAGGGGTTATGTTACAACAAAAGGAATTTTGAGGCACATATAGATTACTGAGCAGGCCCAAATCTTTCAAACGACCTGTTCTCTGACTTGGGAGAGTCCAGCTGTTTCCCCCGGGGTGTCCTGCATGACACGGTACCTGCACAGTCTACCCCACAGCAGCCGCTATGAGATCTGTGGGAGGCGCTATCAGCCTCTCTTGCTACTTGCCCCAGCAACAGTGCTCCTTGCAGGTGAGGCCCAGCCTGTGTTCTGGGTCTCCAGGCTGCTGGGATGCTGTGAGCTGTTCACCTTGCAGGATGCCTAGTCCTTTCCAGCCACACTGGTGGGCTTGGCTCACTCTTCCTGACTAAGCATCATTCCTGAACAGCACTAAACTTTGCTAAAGAAAATTTATTTCTACTAATCCTCTTTCTAATTACAAATCCTCTTTCTAATTACTTGGGTGGATTTTGGTAATGTTATTTGCAGTATGAATTAAACATACCCAAACACCAATTTCTGAATAGGATGTTATACAGATGCACTTTTCAAATAAATTTCTGGATAGAGTATATAGATCGATTGTTCTATTTTTGGATACAAAAACCATCACAGGAGGGTCTTGAAAATAGAATATACCTGACAATTTTCATACTTCTTCAAGCTTGGCATTTTATCACCATTTTTCCTTCGTGCTTACCTCTGGAACTTGGATTTTGCTTTCATTGATAGAGAAGAAAATTGGAGGTCCAAATAGAAAAAATATTTAGGGAACGTTATCCTAGTTATACACAATACATACCAGGGACAATTGGCATCCTTAGGGAAAGGGAAGTGGTAGGCTGGGGGGGGACATTTTCACTTTATATACTTTTGTACTGTTTGCTGCTTGAATCATGTAAATGTTCTGCCCAATTAAAAAATGAAAATTGGAAAATAAAGACCAACTTCCACCCACCCCACTCCACCAAAAAAGCACTTAAAAATTATGCTGCTTTTTTTTAATAAAAAATGTAGGAGCGGAAGTGTGGCCCCAACTCCTCTGTGTCCTTTACATTGCAAGGTTTTCATCATCTCACTGCACAGCCAATTTCATCCCACCAGAGAGAGGAAAGGCAGAGAAAGATGAAATTATTACAAAAGTGATGATGGCCAGTAACAATACTTCCCATTGTAAAATCTTCTGTCACTGATAGAATGTCACGGTCTTTGTGGATTTAATAAAATCACGAGAATCCAAGCATTCGGTGAGCCTTAAAGTAATCAGCAACTCATAAGAACTATTACCATGACTGTTAGAGCATTAGAGAGAGATACAGCCTGCATCCATGGAGAGAGGAGGTAAGAGTCATAGGGGTGAGGGAATTTTCCCAAGAACAGAGTTAGCTAGGGAGGAGCAGCTGCCCACATACCTGTTATAGGTAGGAAGGTCATCCCACTTTCTTTCTTGGCTTCTCCTTTAATGCCGGACACTAAAGTTAAAAAGATTTCATCAGAGAAATTATAACCCAGATGTAACATCAGAGAGAATTTCATCCAAATTACCCATTCTGTGGGTAAGAAAATTACGATCTGGAATTGTGATATGATGTGTTTGTTTAAAATTACACATGTAGTTTGTCCACTCATTCAGTCATCAGTCATCAAAGATTTACTGAAGAACTATAATAATACTAATGATTGATAATGTTGTTGAGAACCAGTGTTTGCTAGCTATTGTGTGAGCTGGGAGGTAGACATAAGAGAGGTGAACTCCAGGATATAATTACAGACCATACTGAGTACTTTGAAGGGGAAGAGAGGGTGGGTAATGGGGAGCCTGACCTCCTCTCAGTGACCTGGAAGCCGTCCCCGTGAGCAAATGTTGAGCTGCCATTTGAAGGATGAATGGTGTTTGGGTAGGATGTAACTGGCTAAGAGGTATTCCATGTACAGGGCCAGCATGTGTGCAAGGCTATGGGGGGTGTATCACTTAAAAGAACTGACTGAGGCTAAGGTGACAGAGCACAAAGAAAGAAGGAGGTTGGTTTCTTAGCACAGGGGAAGGTGAGAAAAGAGGGGCATGTAGCTCATAAAGGACTCAGAATATCATCCAGAGGAAAGTAGGAAGTCATTGAACAATTGGGAGGGGGAGAAATGGGGAGGAACACACAGAAGTGACATAGAGATCACCCAGAATGGAGAATATGTCTACTTAGAAAGAAGGGGGCTGGTTTAGAAAGCTCCCTCCGTGGCTCAGAAAAAAGAGGACATTGATTTGGATAAGGATGATAACAATGGAGGTGAAGAGAATTTTGTTGCATAAATTGGACACAAATGCAAAAAGTCAAGGGGAAAAAAAACAGAAATGGAATTTACAATTACCATTTTGATCAAACTTATTTAGGTTTCTGGGTCGAAATATTGGCTGCTGAGAGTCTCAAAGCACAATGAATAGCCAGACTTAGCATCTAGAACAGATACTTCTGGAACTGACCAGACCCACCTGCGTTCCAGAGGGACAGGACGCATGCAAGGCCCATGCACAGCCTTACTGCAGGACCACGTGACAGGAAGCTCGGCATGTTGTGATCCTCTGACCACCTGGAAGCAAAGAAGCAAGCACTCAGAGTAAAGTGGCTCTAACAGTAAGTCATTGAAGCAAATACATACTTTGAGAACAATGTGTGGGGAGTCATTAGAAAAACAATCTGAAAAAGGCTTCGTATTAGTTAGTATAGGTTGGGTTATGCTGAGATAATAAATTAACCCCACAATGCTGATTTCTTGTTTATAGTTGATATTTGACTATGAACAATTTGATATGGTGTAAACAATTTGTAGGGGACCCTACACCGTGGAGACTGTCCCACCTTGTGATTTTCCATCTGGTAGCCCAATGGCTATGGCCTCTTTAGTCATGAATTCACTATGGCAGTGGAAGGAAGAGGACTGGAAGATTATGCACCAACTCTTAAGGGCTTAAGCAGGAATGGACATGCTCATTATCTACAGCCCATACCAGAATCATTCACCTGGCCTTACATGCCTGCAGGAAACCCAGGAATGTGAGAGAGGGTACATGCATATTCAGGGAGCATTAAAATTTCTTTCTTGGGTCTTCAAGTGGATGGGAAATATCCTCCAAATGCAGCATCACTACAAAGAGGAAAATGATTGTTATAGTTTGGATTTTATGTGTCCCCCAATGGCTCAGGTGTTAAAGGCTTGGTACCCTGCGGATGGTGCCATTGGGAGCTGGTAGATCTTTAGGAGGCGGAGACTGGTGGAAGGAAGTGAGTTCACTGGGGTCATGCCACTGAAGGATGTATTTTATCTCTGGTCCCTTCTTTTTTCCTTCTTTCTGTTTTCCAGCTACCATGAGGTAAGCAGCTTTCCCCCACCACCTGCTTCCACTATGATGAACGGCCTCACTATAAAGCTCAAAAGCCACTGGGCCAAGTAACCATGGACTGAAGCCTCTGAAACCATAAGTAAGCATAAACCTTTCCTCCTTTTAAGTTGTTTATGTCAGGTATTTTGTCACAGCGATGGAAATCTGACTGACACAATGATATTAACGGATGAGTACAGGTAAGTGTTTAGAACCTTTCTCTGTCTTGCAGCACTGTGTATCAGCCACTGTCTTGGGTATTTGCTATGCAGAATCAGCACGATAGTTAAAGCTGCAAAGCTGGGTCTTACAAGAATAATGGCGAAAACATAGTGAGCACTTTCCATATGCCGTATGCCACGCAGAACACTATCTGATGTGCGTCATCACTTGACAACTACACAATCTCTATGTGTAGGCGTTAGGAAGGGCCATTTAACATGCAAGCTGTGAAAACTTAATTTGAAAAGAGCAGGGATTTGCTATTGGTAGAGTATAAAACAGATCTGAAAGGTGACTTTGGAAGGGAAGAAAAGTGAAGAGAATGGGCACTGGGGTTTGTAGAAAATATTTCAGGAATTTAGTATTTTCATGGAAAATTGCACCTTGGAAGGTTTTGCTCCATTAGGAATGGGAACCCCATGTGGAATATTCTTGAGCTCTCCCAGAAAATATTTTAATTGCTTTTTAAATATTGGTAGGTGCCTGACTGGTGTTTCTTTTAAATGCCACCCTAGACAAAGGTCCTACGAAGAAGCAAGAGTCTGGGTTCTTCTTGGAGTTGTCTTATTGTTACAAATCTGTTTATTCTCTGAACCTCAGTTTTTATCATCTTCAAAACAGGGATGAGAGAATCTAGCTCACAAGGTCTTAGTGATAATAAAGATAATGTATCCAAGGCATTTAACCCAATGTCTGGCATATACGAGGTGTCTTAGTTTTGTGCTGCGATAAAAGACTACCACTGACTAGGTAATTTATAAAGAACAAAAATTTATTTCTTACATTTATGGAGACTGGAAATTCCAAGATCAAGGTGTTGACATGGAGCATGGGCCTTCTTACAGCACCCTCACATGGCAGAGTCAGAAAGCCAACAGAGAGCAAACTCTTTCCCATAAGCTCCTGTTATAACAGTGTGAATCCATTCATGACAGCAGAGCTCTTGTAACATAACATCCACTCCCCCCCCACCACCACAGTTGTATTGGGGATTAAGTTCCCAGTACATGAATTGTGAGGGACACATTCAGACCACAGCACCAGGCATTTTGCTCAGGCTGGTGACGTGGGAATGGATTAGTCGCCAGCTCAGGTTGGTGATGTGGGGTTGCCTTTCCCTTCCAGTTGTTCAGTGATGCCCAACTAATTCACCCTCAAGGCCACCTGTACTAAGTTCTC
>PVJS01048251.1:0-15127 GCA_004027185.1 Glis glis
AAGTTGCGGAGGGCCTCACTAAGTAGAGAGAGAGGGAGAGAGAGAGAGAGACAGGGAGAGAGAGAGAACGTGCGCACGCACATGCGTGCGCGAGCTGAGGCTGGCCGCAGAAACTGCATTCTTTTACTATGTCTGTCAGTCAAATTTAATTGAAGTTAGTGGAAAGAAAAGCTTAGGAAATTGAGAAAGGAGGCAGTATTTCCAAAGCATCACAAGTAGAGAATAATGGCTTCTTAATTCCTCCTAGGAAAAGCAGCAGCATCGGTCACTGGTGAGCGTTTTCCTGATGTCTCTCTTGGCCTGCATCATCACCACAACAATTGGAGTCCTGATCCTCTCCTTGGTCTACATGGACAACTCCCAGCCTCCTTTACATGTTCAGTTTGGATCCAAAGAACTGGCTCCTCAAACAGTGGGTCCCAACATACAAAAGACTGTTGATCCAAAATTCAAGTTTCTTAATCACTTACCTAAGTCCAAGGTATGAATCATGCAAATTAGGAAAAGTAATTTTTATAAATGTTGATTTCAAACATTTCCATTGCATGTTACCCAGCTTTGTTCTCTATTGGAAGGGTAAGCAGGAGGAAGGGAGGTGAGAGTGGAGAAGGGGAGAGTTGGGTTGATGTTGGCTTCAAGCAGAAATTGTCTTCAGTAGGTTGTAATTGTAGGTCTAGCTGAAGGGGGGAACTGCAGGTGACAAATGGAAATCCCTCTATTCTCTCACAAGCTGGGTGTCTTCTTCATGTCTAACAGGGTTTAGAATGATATCAGTGCATAAACCACTGTTGTCATTCCTGGACCTATTCCTTGACTTCCTTTTGGGGACTCCAAACTTCACCTCCCCACCGTTACCCTTTTCATTTTGCCTCCTCCTCGTTCAGCAGGTCATAGTGGCCTCACATTCCTTAGGATATGGCCTCAGTGCTGATGGTTGCTTGTTGATGACTTTTCAGGTGTTTGAGTTCTCTGGTGGTGCAATCCAGTGGGCTCGGTACAGGAACGATGTCAAAGACTACCTCAGCGATGAAGAAGAAGCCTTTGGCACCAGCCTGAACAGTCAGAGATCACAGATGACTCTGGGGACCCTGAGAATAAAGAGCAAGGGCCTTCGGGCTCCTCACTGGCATTTCAATGCCAATGAACATGGCTATCTGGTTCAGGTATGACTGGTTTGCCCACACTCTACTCTCTCAAGCATCTGTGTTGTATGTCCTCGGGATGTTATTTTATTTGCCACAATAACTAAGTGATTGACTAACATCCAGGCTTTCAGTTAGATTCAGTCAGATTAGTTAGCAATACCTTTGAGCACTAGCCTGTTTTAATTATATTTGGCATTACTTTGAACTTTCTTTAGTATGAAATCATTTTTCGTACACTATAGTTAAAATAAGATCACTGATTTAGTCCTCTGAGTCAAAGCTAAAACTGGCAGCTCTAGTCTAATGATCAAAGAAACAGCAGCTCTCCTCTATGGAACAAAGCAGCAGCTGAAGAGCCAAGTAGTGTGCTGATGTTCAGCCTGGGTCCCCAAGAGCAGGCCAGGTGGATGCCTTTATGTGGTATTTTCAGAATATTTCTTAGAATATTCTGAAGCCAAGTGAAATAGAGACAGTTGAAGGTAAAATGAGTATACTTATTTGAATTTCAAATAGCTTATTAATTTCAAAAAGTGTTTATTGGTTTTCTTCTGAATTTCAGACACTGGGGGAGAAGTGGTGACTAAACCCTCCCAGAATTTTCCAAGTTTGGTCATACTCTGGTGATCTGTTTCTCAGATGTGCAGACAATTTTATGGTTTATTTTGTTATTTGGAAGACTCCTTTTTATATTTGGACAACTCATTTAATTTTACAATTTACAAGAAGAGATTAGAGTTTCATCTATACGAATGAGACCAACCCCCACCCCTTTTTGTGGTGCTGGGGATTGAACCCAGAGGCATTCTACCTCTGAGCTATACCTCTAGTCCTATTTTATTTTTGAAACAGGGTCTTGCTGTGTTGCCAAGGGCTTCTAACCTGTGATCCTTCTGTCTCAGTCTCCTAAGTACTGTGATTACAGGCGTGTGCCACCACTCCCCGCTGAGACCAAATCCTTGGCTCAGAGAGATTAGGTGCCTTTTCTAAAAATATAGTGCAATTATTAGATGGACTGGGACTAAGTGTGTGTTTTCTGGCTTCTTGTCTTTTTCCACATATAAAAATATGTAAAGGAGAATAATTTCTAAAAGGTTAATTATCATAGGTGTGGCTAAGCAGTGGCAGAGTGGTAATTGAGAAAAAGGCAGCGGGTGTGGTGGTGCATGCCTGTAACCCCAGTACTTGGGAGGTTGAGGCAGGAAGACCTCAGGGTCGAGACCAGCCTCAGCAACTTAGTAAGACTATCTGCAACCTAGTAAGACCCTGTTTCAAAACAGAAAATGAAAAGGGCTGGGGCTGTGGCTCGGGAGGTAGAATGCCCCTGGGTTTGAAAAACAGAGAAAAAAAGGCAGTTAAATGGACTTTCCTGGAGGGAGGTTTGTTCAGCAAATTCCACGCTAGGAAAGTTGCTCTGGCGCGTGCTCAGTCAATGACAGCAGTTCATGGGGTCCAGCTCATCCTGGGGAAGTGGTTCTGGAAGTTCAGAATTTATAATGCGAACTTCTAAATGTGGACTGTGTGGAGTTGAAAACTCTAGATCCCAGGAAAATTGTGAGATCACTAACTTCCATGGTCAGAGCAAGGAACCAGTGATTAAGGTGTAAAGGAAATCCCTCCATGTAGGTTGCTTCTAAGCAGAAAGTGTCTTCATGAAGCTTTGGAGCAGCCCTGAGAGAAGCGGGCAGGTGAGGTGGCTGTAGTGCCCTGCCCCGCAGTGAGGGTCCCATCGGCTGTTGTACTCTCTGTTCTGTCTGGAGGAGTTGGTGCCTGATAGGAACGGTATTTCTGCTGTTCCCTCTATGTGGGAGAGGAGAGAGCTCTGTAGAGGTTCACCTTGCCCTGTTCTTTAATACCCAGTTAGATCCAAGTTGTACATGTCTGTGTAGACGGAACAAAGGCTTCTTTTTCATCCATACGTCTATATGTTCTACTACATGACCATGAGACTCTGGTAAAATATAAATAATGGTATCTTTTCTATAAATCTCAGAGGGTAATATTGAGGAACAGAATAGAGAATGAGAGAAAGTATAGAATTTTATATCAGCAAAATCAAAGTATTTTACAGTGTGGATAAAAAGTGTAGAATTTGGAGCCAGACTGCTTATGTCCAATAGCTTTGCCATTGACTAGCTCAGTAGCCTTGGGGATATTATATGTTTTTGTCAAATTCAGTTTTTTCATCTGTAAAATGGGGCTGATAGTAATTCTGTTTTTCATGAAGTTGATACAAGAAATAATTGAGTTGAATCAAGTGAAGTGCTTATGTGGATGGACACCTTACATAGTAAGGGCACCGAGTATGAGCAAAATCATATGCAGGTATTTTCTTATCTGGAAAGCATACACACACACACGTATGTATACAAACATGTGTACTAGTGTGGTGCTCTACCCAATGTGCACATATCCTGCACATGCGCCTTTGGTACTGCCCAGGGGGAAAATTGGTTCTTGGTATGGGATAAAAAGACCGTATTATTTTTATATATAAAGTATAGATACATATATATTGTACATAAGCAATATATGTATATAGAATACTGATCTACAGCCAGGCGTGGTGGCGCACGCTTGTAATCCCAGTACTTTGGGAGGCGGAGACCGGAGGATCCGGGTTCGCGGCCAGCCTCAGCTCTCTTGCTCTCTCTCTCCCTGTCTCTCTCTCTCTACTTACTGAGGCCCTCTGCAACTTCGTGAGACCCGATTTCAAAATAAAGTATAAAAAATAGGGCCGGGGGCCTAGCGCAGAGGTAGAACACCCCTGCGTTCAATCCCTGGTACCGCAAAAAAAAAAAACCAAAAAAACTGATCTACAGTATATCTACTGTATTAATATCCCATAGGGTGATGATAGGGGAGAATTTTTGAAAACATTCTCTAGAAGGAAAGTAATGAAGAAAATATTGAGAAACAGTGCTGTGAAGTGAAATGGGGTGTGCTTTTCTGTTTATGTGTCAGGGGACAGCATGGATTGGCGTAGTTGACGATGGTGGTGAAGTAGCTACCACATACAATGTCACAGCTGGTCAAGTGATCTTCTTCCCTAAAAACACACTACACTGGATAAAGAATGTGGGTGATGAAGACTGCTTTTTCTTGCTCTTCTTTTCTACACATGATGAACTTCAGACGCTGGACGTTGATGATGTATTTTTTTCCACACCTGAAGACATTGCTTCCAGGTCACTTAAGGTATATTCTATTTCTGAAAACACATCTCACCCTGAAGGTGTGTATTACATAAACACAAAGAGAGCATGAGAGTTTGAGTTTCTAGGGCAGCAGTTAGCATAGATCCAGAAGTAATTGGCTAATAGGTATGGTGACTATTGAATTATGGACTGAAAGTATATTTTGTATTTCCACTAAAGACAAAAACTTGCTGAAATTGAGTTGCTTTTTAGTTCCCTTTACGAATGTCTCCCATAAGAAATAATCATGTATTGGGAGAAAGATTATGATATTGTCAATGGGAAAATTGCTGTAATTTATATACCTGAGGAGTCATAAGCTCACTCCTTCTTTCTATGTGGAGAAGGTTGCTACAGATAATGGAATCATGTTTTCTTAGTCTCATGCAGAGGATCCCATACATTTCCTGAGAAATCACTACTTTAAACATTTTAAAAATTATTTTAAATTAATACATAAAACAAAATTTTGCACATTGAAAGAGTACTATGAGATGTTTTGAAACTTGTATATATTGTATAATGTTTAAATTGGGTTAAGCCTATCTATCTTCTCAAACATTCATCTTTTCCTTATGGTGAAAATTTAAAAATTTCTTTCTTCTAGCTTTTTTAAATGCATAGTGCATTATTGCTATGTATTGTCACCCTACTCTGCAATAGGACAGCAGAACATCTTGCTCCTATTATATAAATTAGTACAAAGAATCACTACTTTTGATCTCTCCAGATATTTATGTTATCACTGGAGGGACAAGTGATAGTGCTGCTTACAGAGGGTCAGCTATGGGTGATGACAGTGTAAATGTTGTGGAGTGGTGCCTGTGATTGGCACCTGGTGTGTGTGTGAGTCTGTGGTAAGTTTAGGGATCTGTATAGTTAAGTTTTGGAAATTAACTTGTAGTGGACCCTAGTTATTCTAGTGCTGTAGGGAGAAATAGGAGAAATGGTTCATTAAGGAAAGTATTGGTAAGCGTGGAAACAATGAATATTTTTTGTAAGAGTTTGCATTGACAGTAAAATCCCAACCATTTAAAACCACATACATAAAAAAATCTTAGGGGATTTTCATAAATATCCCAAGCATAAGGTTTCCTGATGTGAGCTCTTCTGCATGGGCCACTGAAAACTACATTGGTGCTAATGCTACCCTACTTTCAGTTACTCAACTTTCTATTACAAAAATTTGTAGAATGTTTCACAAATATCTTGAGTGATTTCTTATATCTTTCAGCCTGAAGGTGGAATCGATTTCATTAGAAAATTTCATAAGCAAAAAGAGGACCAGGGAGTCAATCTTCCTCCCAACTTGGCAGAACTGGTTATGAATGCTAGTTATGTCCAGTCTCCCGATAGCCTTGTATGGAGATACTTTTTTGACCTTAAAGGTATGGTCTGTTATTTTATGAAGCCTTTTTAGTTAAGTATTTATATATGTGATCAGAGATGTTTGGATTGGATTAGATTGGATTGGTGTGTGTGCGCGCGCGCGCGCGAGTGTGTGTGTGTATGTGTGTGTGTTATGGTGGGCTGTAGTCAAGAGAAATTTGAAAAAAATACATTTCTCAACAAAGTAGGTAATGTGAGGAAAAGTCCTGAATCACAAGAGAATGTGTCAAAGTGTGAGGGATATGTGTCGGGGCTGTGGGATGCTGTAAGAGAGGAGTCTGATAAAGGAGGGGAGATCCCATTAGGTAAGATTTAGAAGCCACGTCAATGAGTTTGTATTGTATCTTCATGGAAAAGAGGAGCAATTGAGGAATTTAAATAAGAGAGTGACACAATCTATTTTGATCTTTTTTTATTTATTTTTATTTTATTTTTTGCGGTACTGGGGATTGAACCCAGGGGCATTCTACCTCTGAGCTACACCCCCAGTCCTATTTTTTGTTCTTTATTTTGAAACAGGGTCTCACTAAGTTGCGGAGGGCCTCACTAAGTAGCTGAGGCCAGCCGCGAACCTGGATCCTCCTGTCTCAGCCTCCCAAGTACTGGGATTACAAGTGTGCGCCACCATGCCCGGCCTATTTTGTTCTTTGAAGTGCAGACCACTCTGGCTGAGTTGTAGAGAATGGATTGGAAGGAGGCAGGGAGATTAGTCAGGGCCTCTCACGGTCCCTCAAGCAGGGAATGATGGTGGCCTGCACTATGGCAACTGTGACAGGAAAGGGATTGTTGTAAAGCAAAAAGATTTAAAGAGGTGGGGCAGACAGGACTTGCTAGCTAATGGACTTGAAAGGTGAGGTAGAAAATAGTGTTTAGGATGACTCAAGTGTTCTAGGCTGGTCATCTGAATTGAACAGTATATGCTAAAGAGGACACTCTATGTTAGAAATTTCAAGAGTGCATAGAAGGTAGGATAGAATCCATCAGTGTAGTATCATGGGGCCTTGATGATTATTGTGAGCAATTCCTACTATGTAAGTTTTCTGTGATTTGAAGAGTCTGATACTTTATTGGCTCTCCATTGGAATACCACTTCTTTTAAAATTAAATTAAAATTTAATTTTTGTGGTGTTGGGGATTAAATCCAGGGATGTGTATATGCTAGTCAAGCGCTCTGCCACTGAACTATGCCCCCAGTGCCTTTATGTTTTTAAAATTTCATCTGTCTCAGGTTCAAAAGAATATAAATTTCCAGGAGGAGTAATTCAAATGGCACAGTATTGGAAGAATTCAAGTGAGCTCAGCAACAATGAAAAAATTTTCAGTAAATTCCTGAATCAGGTAATTAAGAAAACTATTTTGATGAACATTCAGAAAGATGAAATATGAAATTTAGATGGGATTTAGGCTTCTTTTGGACCAAAGGAAAAGTAAGGAAAAACCTAATGAAACATGGATTGATTTGGTCACTATAAATTGCTAAGTGAAGCTTCAGTGGATTTAGGAGCAGCCACTTCTCTGGTGTGGATGGCCACATTAATGAAAAGACTGGATGCTTGTGGAAGTTCTCATTTGTTTGACATGCTCAGCTGGGTGTATCGCATGGTTGTGGCATCAGATTTTGTGGGTTCAAATTCTAGTTCTGCCACTTCTTAATTGCATGACTAGGTAAATTCCTTAACCAACTTAAATGTTAATCTGTGAAATGAAGAGAATAATACTACCAACTTTATGAGATTGTTTTGAGGTATGAGCGTCATAATAAGTGAAAAGGACAGGAAATCACATGTTCTCGGTTGGAACTGCTTATGTATTTGTATGAATTGTTAAGTTTCTGAGTAGGATGTGGCTAAATAACTGGACTTCTATTTTCTTTTTCTTTTTGAAGCATCAAAATACCCTCGCTTTGAGTACACTCAGAATTTATAACAATGGATTACGACAACCACATTTTCATTTTAATGCAAATGAAATGGGATATGTATTAAGTGGATGTGGACAGGTAATTTCTCTAAACATTTTTTGGACTTCCATTTTTACAGAAAGAAGCAAATGGGGTTTTGTTTGTTTGTTTGTTTGGTTTGGTTTAGTCATTAGTCACATAAAAGGGCCCAGTCCTCTGGAAACTGTTTCTTCAGTGGATACCATGCAGACCTGTTAGTCTCCAAGTTTGAAGAGACAGAAAGATTCAAGATGTGCATGAGAAGAGGCTAAGAATATTTCAGAAGTGACAAAGATGTATCACTTATGATAGAGGGTCTGGAACACTTGCTTAGGTTTTCAGTTTTACATCCGTGGGTAACGCAAAGTGGAAGGTGCTACTGCCCTTGGGGGAGTGTGAGGCATCTGCCTCTGAGTGCAACGTACAAGTCACAGGGGCAGCGGGTAAGGTGCAGAGTGTCAGTGTGGTGGCCATGCTTCCCAGCTTGTCCACGATACTCCTGATGTGCATTTGTTGTCTGGGTGAAATTATTAGCACCTCTTTGACTCTTCAGAGAGCCTGGTTTGGATGATCACTTATATAGGTATCATTAAAAACAATAACAACAACAAAAAACCCAGACGGGTATGGTGGCACTCGCTTGTAATCCCAGTATGTGGGAGGCAGAGACCAGAGGATCCAGGTTCACGGCCAGCCTCAGCTCTCTCTCTCTCTCCCTCTCTCTCTCTCTCCCCCCCCCTCTCTCTCTCTCCCTCTCTCTCTCTCTCTCTCTCTACTTAGTGAGGCCCTCTGCAACTTTGTGAGACCTGGTTTCAAAATAAAGTATAAAAAATAGAGCCGGGGGTGTAGCGTGGAGGTAGAACGCCCCTGGGTTCAATCCCCGGTACCGCAAAAAAAAAAAGAATAAAAAGTAGGGCTGGGAGTGTAGCTCGGAGGTAGAATGCCCCTGGGTTCAATCCCTAGTACTGCAAAAAAACCAAAACAAAACCAAAACAAAACAAAAAACCTAAACTGGGTAGTGTGTTACTATTGTAATTTGAAAGTGGTTATTTGAGACATTCATGGGGTTCCCTGGGAAAATCTACAACAGTATACACAGGCGGAATGGGCTTCTCTAGACTGCACTTTTCTCAGTCTTGAAAGAAAGAACCAAAACCAGACTGAAATTCACTTTTTGTCATTTGTAGTATAAGTCTTATTTCATGTCTTTAGACATGAAGGCTTTAACAGATGGGAAAAGGGCTTTGTAATCTTCTACAAATTGTATTTCAAAGATCAGACTTAACTTTTGTTGTGCCTGTGTGCTTGTGTGTTTGCATTTGTGTACACACTTAGTCTCCAACCTTTTATTTTTTTGGTACTGGGGATTAAACCCAGGGGCATTCTACCTCCGAGCTACACCCCCAGCCGATTTTTCTATTCTTTATTTTTGAAACAGGGTCTCACTAAGTTGCAGAGGGCCTGACTAAGTAGCTGAGGCTGGCTGAGAACCTGCGATCCTCTTGTCTCAGCCTCCCAAGTACTGGGATTACAAGGGTGCACCATCATGCCCGGCTAGACTCCTTTTTAAAGGAAGAATGTTAGGATGTCTCTCTCCCAGGAGGCTGGTGGAAATAAAGGCATGTAAATCCTCTGCCTAAAATGTATGGAACATCATTTATAATCCTTATTTAGAACAGCAATTGATGCCTTTTTTGCATGATGTTCTCTGTATTGAACTTACTAATGCATTTTGAATTAAAATGGTTTGAATTGCTATATACTTTGTAGGAACAGAACAAGTCTTTTTTTTGACTTTTTAAAAAATTTGGTGCATTGTAAATTTTACATCATATTGGGGTATAGAGTGTCAGACAGATGCTTGTACATACTTCTCAGTGCCCTCCCCACCGGGTCCCTTCCCTCTTCCTCCTCCTTCCCACGCATGTCTTTGATATTGGAATTGGCAGTTTTGTACCCATTCATAGCATTGTTTCTACTATTATACTCTTTATGGCTTCATCTTCCATCCCTGATTCCCCTCAGTCACTCCCCTGGAGTCTGCTCATCTATCTGATGTTGCCCTTATTTCCAAATATCTCTCTAGGTTTAATTCAGGAATTTTAAAAATATACCTTTATTGGTGCCTTGTAGTCTCACATCATAATGAAGTTGATCTTCCTTTGGCTCCCTCTCTACGTCCTCCCCTACCCCATAACATGGTATTGAGATTGGCATTGGTATTCTCACATATGTAGATAACGTCAATGGAAGTGTTTCCTTCATTAATTCTCTCTCCTTCCCACCCTCTCCTGGACCCTTCCATAATTCCACTGGGGTTTTCCTCCTTTATCTAAAATCCCTCTTGTATCCCGATTGCTCTTTGGCTTCCACATATGAGAGAAAACATATGACCCTTCACTTTTGGTGACTGGCTGATCTCACTTAACATAACGTTCTCCAGGTCCATTGTTCTTCCTTATTGCTGAGTAGAACTCCATTGTGTGTATATCCCATAATTTTAATACAGGAGTGTGTACGTGTGTGTGTGTGTGTGTGTGTGTGTGTGTGTGTGTGTGTATGTGAGAGAGAGAGAGAGAGAGAGAGAGATATTGAGAGAGAGAAATGGCTTCTACCTTCTACTCTTTACCCTCATGGAGCAGTCCTTATATAACCATGTGTTTTTATTCATCTCTTCTTCACTATTAATACTTCTACTTAATGAATATTTGACTTTGTGTACTTAAACATAATTCCTCCCTTAGGTGGGTATCATCATTGCTCAGAGCACCATAGAGTTTAACATTCACATTGGAGATGTGATATTTTTCCCCGTTGGAACCCAGCATTACATTAAGAACACGTGTGATGAGGACTTGCTTTTCATTCTTGCCTTCAGCACCAGAGACCAGGTAGGAATGAGCCACCTTAAGAGAGTCTGTTGAGTGTCAGTGATTGCAGAATAGTTGCTGTTTTCTGTTTTCAATGTTTTCTGATCAAATGGAGCCCGTAGTAAATGTGTCTTTTAAATAAATGGATGAATGAATGAGTAAGCTGTATGAAACAGTGTGTGAAGAGAAGGAGAATCAAACAATCTTTCAATTTTGCTATAAAGGAGAGAGGAGTTAATTCCCTAAATTCTGAATTAAAGAATCAGTATATAGAGATCCATGAAGCCATTTAAATTTCTAATAGAGAAGATATTGGAGAATGTGACTAATATCTATGTGCAGGTGGGCTTCCTAATATCGATCCCAGAATTGGATAGGCCTTCCTATGTTGAGGCAGGCCACTTTATATGCCTTATAGCATAAAGTAACAGAGCATGCTTCTTTAAGGCTCGCCAGCTCCCAAACAGAGAGGGAGGAGCTAAAATGAGCAGGCCCACTTTATTCTTCTTAAATATACTGGGGGTGTATGGAAGATAGAGGTAGAGGGAGGAAAGGAAGGAGAGGGGAGAGAAGGGGGAGAGAGAGCAAGTGACCGAGTGAGCGGAGCTGCTTTTGTATGAAAAAGAAACTTAAGGAATAGTGAAGTAGCATTCCTTTTCATTCTTTATTTTAAACAAATTTAATATATGATCTATAAATTAAGAAAACACATATAAACATAAAGTAAGAAAGCAAATTACAAGCCAGGTGTGGTGGTGCATGCTAGTAATCCCAGTATTTGGGAGACTGAGACTGGAGGATCGCAGGTTTGAGGCCAGCCTCAGCTACTTAGTGAGGCCCTCCACAACTTAGTGAGACCCTGTTTCAAAAATAAAGAATAAAAAAATCGGGCTGGGGGTGTAGCTTGGAGGTAGAATGTCCCTGTGTTCAATCCCTAGTACTGCAAAAAAAGAAAACAAATTACATATACAATATGAATTAATAAAATTATTCACTGTATTAAATAATTACGTGCTTTAAAAAGTCCACTCCACAGTTCCTTTATTAGATGGAATAATGGGTTCAAGGAACAAGGATAAAATGTTGAATTTAGTTATTTAAAAATCTTTAGGACTAGGTTACTTTCTGAGACTAGATGAGAATTGTAACAGTCTGTTTAGGCATCTTGGGGCAAGTGCAGAAGAGAGAGACATTTCTCCTGTCTGTGGCTCTTCCTACAAGGAGACCCAACAAGAGCTCTAAGGAAGAGCACACCTGAGTTACTCAGTATTATCAACAGGGCCCCAGCCCACAGGTGGGCTGGATCCCACTTAATGATGCCCCTTTCTCAGGAAGACATCCACCTTCTTGAGAGAAACTGCAACTTTCCAGCATGTTTCCCTGGGTCTCAAAACTGTCCTGGGTGTATCTGGGTGAGGTTTGTGGAAATCCTTGTGAGAAAGGTGGCATCAAAAGCTGGCTGTAGATTTTGTCCTATGTCACTAAAGCACCACTCCCCAGTAGGAAAGAGACTACTTCTAAAGAGAGCCCTCGATGCCTTGGCCCCTCTAGCATCAGACTTCCCTGCTTCTCAGAGCTGCTAAGGCAAGCTCCCATGGCAAGGGAAGACTGGCATGCAAGGAGACCATGTGCAGGAGTCCGTAGCTGGGCAGTTATCCAGGCATACCAGGCAGTGCTGCAGATGCCTTGAGCTGTTAGGTCTCTACAGCAATTTGAGCAGAGCAATGCTGACGTGTCTCTTTTGGTTTCCACTGTCAGCTGCAAACCCTTGACATGGACGATTATCTCCAGGCCACTGCAGACCACATCTTGGCCCAACTTTTCTTCATGAAGCAAAGTGAGTTTAAGAAGATCCCCAAGTTCAAGGAGGACCAGGCAATTAACCTGCCTTAGAGTTACTGATGAGTTCACACCTATTCTTCTGCATTTGTTGTTTTTGTTAAAAAAAGGACCACCTGGCTAATGAACCTGGGGGGCTCTTTAAAAAGTGGAGTGGGACAGTAGGTACAAAGCAGCCCTATGGGTTCACTGGGCTGGTAGTGATTATAGGCAATTTATACTAAGGGAACGCTTCAGATTAATAGATGCATGGGGGATGCCTGAAAAATTAAGTTAATATATTTTTGTATGGATTTTAGTATATATATATATATATTTATTTATTTCTCTTTTGTTACTTCAAGTTTATTATTCTAAATGTAGATCCATTCTTATGCACATAGGTAAAACTTAATTCCATGCAAGTATTTTCATTATGCATCATTATGAAAGGAAGTAAGGAGATCAGCTTATGTGCGTACATGTTGAGGCACTGCAATCCACACACATAAAACCTTGTCTGAGGAGTTTAGTAGCAAGCCCTGGGCTGGCAATCCCCAACTTCTTTGGCATGAGATACTTTTTATGCCAATATTTTTAAGGGTTTATTCATACTAGTAGTTGCACACTTGCTATTTGGTACCTGAGAAAATATTTAATGATCAAGTAATTATGAATTTAATAACATCTTTGAATATATTTGGATTTTATTAATCACCACCTCATCATCTGCCTGTGTTTGAGAAATAGTCATTCCTACGTTTGCGAAGCATGGACGTGTGGGAACGTTCACTGTGGCTGGAAGGGAGGGCCCAGTGCTGAGAGGTGAGGTTGGAGAGGTAGGGAGGGATTGGATGGTAAAAGGGCTGTTATTTTGTGAATTTATCTTATTGTCTTTTTCTGGGAGAGCTAGTAAGACCAGAGCTTAGTAGCCATAGGAGGTTTGTAATGGTTCTGTTATTGTGGAGAAAATGGGAATGGGTCACAATCCAGGAGGAGGATATGGTCAAAAAGATGCAGTGAATGCACAAGGGAGATGTATACAGAGGGGAAAGTCATAAAAGATTGATGACAATGTATGTAGACAGATTTTACATATAAATTTGTTTTATTTTGGAATTGTTTTATATACTATAAGTCAGTTCACAGTTCATTTTCTTGTATACCAAAGTATTGTATCAGATTATTGTGTGGTCATTTAATAAAGATTTTATGTATCTTTGTATATTATTTTGTCATTATAATTTTGTCTATAATTTGTTCTTCTGGTTTTATTAATTTAGGCATCTTTGAAATATGATTTATCATCACTTAACAAAATGTTATGGTGCTGGAACTTTCTGGTTTCCTGTTAATAATATTCTTGAAGTCCGACTTAGGAATCCAATTCACTATGAATTTAAAGAAGAAAAATCTTAAAAATAAAAATAGCCTAATGAAAACAATTCCTTTAGAGTATTATTGGTAGATTATTTTATGGTGGGATATGTTCTTAAAATTTACTTAATTATCCTAATGTTTCTTTTTCTTCCTTTTGGGATGTTGATATCTGTTTTTCCATACCACTTTATCATTAAATAGTCAAGTGCTTTTAGGCTTTTTGATATATCTACCCTATTTCTTATAAAATCAGTAGATGAAGAGTGCATTGCTCAGACTGATATTTGGCATCATATAGGCAAAAACCAGACTTCTTTTTTCTTTCCTTCCTTCCTTCCTTCCTTCCTTCCTTCCTTCCTTCCTTCCTCTCTCTTTCTTTCTCTTTTTTCTTTTTCTCTTCTTTCTTTCTCTTTTTTCTCCTTCCTTCCTTCCTTCCTTCCTTCCTTCCTTCCTTTTTTCCTTTTTCCTTGAAACCCTACTTTAGAACTGAACCCACCCCAACCATTTTATAACAGACATTCTACGATATGGCCATATTTGACTAAGGTGAAATGGTATGGATTATATAAAATATTTTTAAATATTGGAAAAAATTTAAGGAGCCTTCCAGACAGCAGCTTTGACTGAGTGGAATGAATTTAATTTGAATAGAGGAACTACAGGTCAGGGAAAGAACCACTGAAGGGGCATTGGGGATGTGGCTCAGTGGTGGAGCACTTGCCTGCCATGTGCGAGGCCTTTGGTTCAGTCCCTAGTACCAGGGGGAGAAAAAAAGAACCATGAATGTTCCTTATTGCTTCTAAATACTGAAAGGTGGTAGAGAGTGTTCCTGTGGTCATATTCTCATCCTTTTTTTTTTTTTTTTTTGCAGTATTGGGATTTGAACCCAGGGGCATTCTACCTCTGAGCTACAACCCCTATTTTTATTTCTTTATTTTGAAACTGGGTCTCGCTAAGTTGCGGAGGGCCTCACTAAGTAGTTGAGGCTGGCTGTGAACCTCGATCCTCTGGTCTCAGCCTCCCAAGTACTGGGATTACAAGCGTGTACCACCACGCCCGGCTCATATTCTCATTCTTACCTATTGAGGAATAATCAGCCTCCATTTATTTTTATTATCCAACCAATCTAGGAGAAGGAAAAGTTATTATTACTCTGTAGCTTGATTCTCAATGACCATAATTTATCAACGGTTGAGAACTAGAGAACATCATGCTAAGCGATATTAGTAAGACACTAAGAGTAAAAAATCGGATGTTCCCCCTAATCTGTGGGAGCTAGATAGAATGGGACGTAGAAGGGACTTAGAAGGGAAGAAGAAGAAATCTTTAGATGGACAAAGAAGGTGACCTAACTGAGGGAGTTGGGCGGGGAGTGGAGGGAAACACACTATA
>PVJS01048252.1:0-15128 GCA_004027185.1 Glis glis
GTACTGGGGATTGAACGCAGGGGCATTCTACCTCCGAGCTACACCCCCAGCCCTATTTTTTATACTTTATTTTGAAACCAGGTCTCACGAAGTTGTGGAGGGCCTCACTAAGGAGAGAGAGAGAGAGAGAGGAAGAGAGAGAGAGAGAGAGAGATAGGGAGAGAGAGCGAGAGAGCTGAGGCTGGCCGCGAACCCGGATCCTCTGGTCTCCGCCTCCCAAAGTACTGGGATTACAAGTGTGCGCCACCACGCCCGGCTCAGGGACATCATTTTTACGGATCAATTTGCTTAGAAAATGTTCCTGACACTCTGTCAACTGCATACATTTTTTCAGTGTCTGAAGACTGTGAACGTGCTGTGTGACTATGTTTGGAATTCACTGGATCACCTCAACCAGGATCAGCTTTAGGAAGTATCAGGCAGAAGTTCTCACACTCAGTTCGTAATGTATATACCTTTTTATATTATTTTAAGCTCTCAGGCATGTAAAATTTCACTGCTTAAAAGGCATCTAGCCAGGCGTGGTGGTGCACGCTGAAATCTCAGTATTTGGGAAGCTGAGACAGGAGGATGGCAGATTCAAGACCAGCCTCAGCAACTTAGCGAGGCCCTCAGCAACTTGCTGAGACCCTGTTTTAAAACAAAAAGTAAAAAAGGGGTGGGGGTGTAGGTCAAAGGTTGAATGCCCCTGGGTTCAATCCCCAGGACCACAAAATAAATAGCATCTAATGGTCCCTTCGGCCCAACTCCTTCCCCTCAAATATCATAGACTGCCAGTTAGCCAGTGAACGGGACACAAATATGGGGCATAGAAGGGAGGCTGCCACTCAGATATCACCTTTTCTATCCTCCCGGTGCCCTCGTTAATGAAGACAGTCTATAAAAATCAATATATTTATTGATGGTTCTTCAGGTACCAGGCACTCTGTTTTGTACTCATTCATTATGGGATTTTCCCCTGGAGATCTCAGTGTTATAGGGGATATTTTCTATAACATGAGGCAGAATATGATTCAGCCTCAAAGGAAGAATCTACCAGGCGTGATGGTGTGTGCCTGTAATCCCAGCACATGGGAGGCTGAGACAGGAAGATCACAGGTTCAAAGCCAGACTCAGCAACTTAGCAAGACCCTCAGCAACTGAGTGAGATCCTGTTTCAAAATAAAAAATAAATTAGGGCTGGAGGTTTATCTCAGAGGAAGAACACCTCTGGGTTCAAACCCCAGTACCAAAAAAAAAAAAAAAAAGACAAGAGTGTGTGACTGTAAGAGATGCGGCAGTCACATTTGGCCCAAAGATCAGGAGAGGACTGAGCCCTTCCGAGGGAGGAGCCTTTGCAGTAGGCATAGAAGGGAGGGAGGACTTTCCATGATGGGATGAAGACAGGATTCCATCGTCGAGATCTGCCTAAGCAGGTCGATGGGGGAAGGACATGCAGATGGGTGGTTGGGAACACAGGCTGGTCCCTGTTGTCACACGCTCACCGTCAGTGCAGCAGGGACTGTGATGAGGGTACACTGAGGCCAGAGAACCGAGGGAGTGAAATTTGAAGTTGGAAAGCATTGAAAACCTTTGCCTAGGGAGATGCTGGTTATTTTATAAACCACCCTTCCCTGGGACTGAACAGACTGCCTCAAACATCTTTGCTGGAAAAGTCTGATTTTATCATTAAGACACTGGTTCCTTAAAAATTGGACCATTCCCTCTGCACATGGAATCCTGCCCTTGTGCAGAAACATGTCTGGGAGGATCAACCTGCCGGGGGGTTGGGAAGGCAGTGAGGGGAAGAACAGGAAGTGTCGAAACTAAGGACCCTGCTCAAATGAGCAGCAGCGAGGTGTCACAGTGTTCTGTTTGGGAGGTTTAATTCTTCATGATTTGCTTGGCTGTCAGAACGCTTCGCATTTTTATTTGTGAACATACATGGTGATCATCCTTAAGACAAAAAAAAAATCTGATGGCAGGTCCCTAGACGCCCTTGTTCAGAGCAGATGTTACAATCAGAGCCGGCTTCCATCCTCACCCCTGAGATGTTATAAATCGCATTAAGAAGCATCTCTCCTCCACCCTGCATGTTGTGCATCCAACTTATTACAATGATGTTGCGGGGGGGGGCGTTGAAAGAGACAAACCTGCCTGATCTCTTGATCGCCAAGGCGGAACGTTATCTGTGTAGATGGCAATCGCCTACAGCTCGTGTGACCGTCAAAACAAACTTGACTCAGTAATCAGAGAGCGATGTGTGCACGCTCAGCTCAACAGTGTGGAACAGCATGGTGGAGCCATCGAGTTCAGAAGAGTTCAAATGTTCCCTTTCCTGTTGGGGGACCACACCGGAGTGACAGAAGTAGCCAGGGGCAGCCCAGAGCCTGTGTACCTCCACTTAGAGACCCCCAGGGCTCTGGGCGTGCCGACCCTGAGCTGGAGGAGTTTCCCCTTAGTGGGAAGAGAAGGTGTACTGGCTCACCTCTCCTCAGGGTGGGAACTTTCACCAGCACCCCTGCCCAGGGGCCATCTCACCTCTCCTTGACCTCTTCCACAGGCAGGACTTGGCGCATTCCAACTTGTTGTTGGGGCTTTGCTGGACAGAACCTAAGTCTGGATGGCAGGGTGAAAATTGGATAAACAGCCACACGAACTCCGGGGAGCGTTTTCTATGCAAACATCTGCTTCTTGAATTTGGCCGTGGTAAGACCTAGGGGAAGGGCGATGCCAATTGATGAAATAAAATCAGGAAGATACAGTCTCATTCTTTTCTTTTTTCTGTTTCAAGAGTAAAAAGCCTGTCTTCTTTCAACATTACCGAGGAAGGAAACCCTTTCCAAGTTTCCTCTGATACTGGGTTTAGGCGCAATTCTAGTGTAGGTAAGCTCATGTGGATGGTTTTGCTGGGACTTTGCTGTACTACCGACTTAACCTGCTTTGAAAGAAGCCCCGTTACTGCATCTGAAATGTGATCTTAGAGTAAAGGCAAGTGGAGTATCCAGCAGACATTCACTAAGAACTTGCTATGTGCCCAACACTGGACAATGTACTAAAGTGTATTAAGAAGTATAGAATCAGGTATGGTGGTGCAGGCCTGTAATCCCAGTACTTGGGAGGCTGAGAAAAGAGGATCGCAGGTTTGAGGCCAGCCTTGGCAACTTAACGAGACCCTCCGCAACTTAGTGAGAGCCTGTTTCAAATAAAAAATAAAAAGAGTTGGGGTTGTAGCTCAGAGGTAAAATGTCCCTGGGTTCAATCCTCAGTGCCAGAAGAAGAAGAAGAGGAGGAGGAGAAGGAGGAATCCTTGCACCTATGAAATGTAAGGTTTTGATAGGAACATAGATAAGTCATAAAGAACATCGACGATGGCCTATGTGTTGGTACTACATTGTGAAGTACCAATATGAAGAGTCATAGCTACTTATCACGGGAGTGAAGGTAGACTACTGACACTACAGAAGATTTCACAAAGGAAGCTTGGATCATTCAGGACTTGAAGCGCTGAGAAGCTCTGAGTAGGCAGCATCCAGGCAAGAGGCATTTCAGGCAGTGTATGAGTAAGTGGCAAGGGCACTTGGTTGATTTATTGTCCACTTGCTAAGAGTTCCTGGTAGGTAGGCATTTTTGTCTTCTTTACCAGTGGGGAGTTGAACATTGGTGATAGGTAAGTAACCATGACAATAATGGCTAATACTTACTTAGCATTTACTATGGGAACTGTCCTGGGCTCTGTAGATATTTTAAGATACTTAAGCCCCATAACAACTCTACCAGGTAGGTGCTGTCCTTATATCCCATTTAGGCACAAAGCAACTGAAGCCCAGAGAAGTTAAGTAACTAGCCCAAGGTCACACAGGCAATAAGTGACATACTTGGGATCCAACTCAAGCCCATATGCTATGATACCAAATTATGAGGAGAGTGGAGGTGTGGAGAGCCAGATGGCATTGACCTTATAGGAAAGACAGGATTTCAAGGTGGGGAAACCTGTGCATTTGAGAGGTAAGGAAGGGTGGATCAGCATTATTCTCATTCTCAAACAACTTTTGTTTTGTTTTGTTTTGACCCTGTTTTTACCTCCTACAGGCTTTGATCCCTGGAGTTTGGTGAAGACACAGGGGGCCCTCTCTGCATCTCTTGGTGGAGCAGCGAATCAACCTAATTGGAAAAGTTATGATCTAGGGTTGGTACTTAGAACGGGTCAAATGGGGACCGAGAGCAGATGATGTGGCCAGAAGGGATTGAGGCTGGATATTCCTTATCTAAATGCCTTCCTCTTGTAAGCCTCCTATCACTAAAGTCTCATCATTAACGAGTCATTTCTTTGGATTTCTTTCCGTAATAAAGTCAACAGATCTTTCATTGAAAAGGGCATCTCATTCTGTTGTTTTAAGCATTGAGTTTTAACAGAAGAATTAATTTTTTTTTTCTCAAATGAGTTCCCACATAGATTCTCATTCTGTAAAATAAGAGCTGAGCTCGTCTAAGGAAATCTGGTGCAGGGAGGCAGGGAGTCCTCCTGCGAGCTCCACCTTTGCCTTAACCTCCAGCAGTTCGTGGGGCACCATCATCATCCTTGGACTGTGGAACTTAGTAAAAAATGCTTCCTGTATCTCAGGATACTAGCTGCAGAATATCTGACTAACCATGACTTAAATAAGGTTTCATTTTTCTCATAAAAATAGACTCCTGAAGGTAATGGGCAGTCAGCGTTGGTTCAATGGCTGGGAGCTCTCAGAGCCAATTACTTTGTATTTTTCTGCTTTTTGCTTCATGATGGCAAGAGGGCTACTTCAGCTCCAGACATCACCTTTTTTCTCAGGGAAAGAATATGGAAGGGCAATGCCAGCCATCTCTGTCTCCTAAACTCAAGAAAATTAAGACTTTCTTGAAAACTGCTAGCAGAATTCTGCTTATGTCTTGTTGGCCTAAAATATATCACTCTAATCTGTGGAGGACTCTGGGAGAACAAATATTTAGTTAGCCATATTGTTACTCCAAAGAATATTGAGGTTCTAGTCTCAAGGAAGGATATAGGTGTGGTTAACAGGTCACTAACATATGTAAGCCATAACGTGGTTGTTCTCTTTCTGTACTTCATGAAGGAACATGCCTCGTTTTGAAGTTTTCATGGTAGAAATTGTACATAAAATTAATTTATGCTAGGAAGCTCATGACTTCCCTTTTGCTTAGATCCAGAGAGTATAGGTTCCTGTAGGTCATTGTACAGAGTGTTAAAAAGAGATAGACGTGAAAGGAAATGATAGAAAAAACATTAAGGATAAACTACTGGCAATTCATAAGGTTTTCCATGCTTTTTTTTTCTTTTGTAGGCATCTACCTCTGAGCTACACCCCAAGTCCTATTTTTTTTAAATGGGATCTCACTAAGTTGCTGAGGATCTTGCTAAATTGCTGAGACTCGCCTTGAATCTGTGATCCTTCTGTCTCAGCCTCCCAAAGATTGGGATTACAGATTACAGGCATGTGCCACCACACCCGGCTTCTCCATGCAATTTTGACTGAGTAAAGCTAATTCATCTAGTTAGGATGTCAGATTTTTTGGAACAATGAATCTATATGCACCTTCTTAAAAAATAGTATTTCATCTCAAATGTAAGCAGTATAGGTTGTTCAACCAAATATGTTCTCCTGATTATCCAGAGAAGTGATCTGTTGAAGCAAAACTGAACTCAATAGATACATAATAGAATAGAGGTAAAAATTAACTCAGCAAAATATGTTCTAACACACACACACACATGCGCGCATGCACACACACAGCCATAAAGATAAAAACCAGCACAGGGTGCCTGCTCCATCGATGCCTTTCTGCTAAACAATGAATTCTTCTCCCGTGTGTGTCTCTCTTCCTGTGTCTTCTACAGCCAGGGGACAGTTCATCATGCCTGTCGATGGGTACAGTCATGAAACCTTTGCAGTGGAGAACTGGAATGAATGGGGACTTGTCCTGAAAGACAGAACAAAAAGAAATTATTAATCATGCTTTCCTTTGTTTAGTTTCTGTTTTGATTCTAAAGAGAGTATTAGTCCATGAAGAGATGCAAAATTAGGAGATATGCCAGATGGGTAATTAATGTGATTTTAAATTTTTATAGAGAGAGAACAGCATTGTAGCTTAGATTTTTTTTTTTTTTTTTTAGAAAGTGTTTGAGTTCTATGGAGTTAAAAAAATAAATATCTTGCCTTAGAGGGTCTTCCATACAGTGATGTTGGGTATGTTTTTTAGTGCCTTCTATTTTTAAAAACTGACCTGGTGAAATAGAAGAGCTGAATGGGCCTACTGGGTGGAAGAGAAGGCCAAGAACAAGCAAAGATGAAACCAGGGCTCCCTGCGAGGAGCTGTGGAGAGCTTTATTTAATCGTAATTGTCATTATGAAAAAGCAAACAAACCATACATTCCACCTCCCTCCCCTTGTTTCTCAGTCAGTTGAAATTTAATGGTTCTCTCCATTCTCAAGCTAGTGGGAAATCCAGAGGCGGCACTTTCTAAATGTATATTTAAGCACAGCCATTGGGGTTCGAGACTGAGATCACCTTTGAGGAGGAGCAGCTAGCAGGATGGGTCATGGTGCTGTGTCAAGTGTGTCAACTGTGGGTCCCCACACACTGGTGAGCAACAGAATCCAGTAGGAGGCTTCTGACCCCATAAACCTCTTAGCCAAACTAGAGTCGCACAGAATGGAATCAAACAGAATGAATATATAAACATGAGGCATGCAAAGTAAGAGTAGTATTTCTAAAACTTTTGTTTCAATGATATATGTATGTGCCCACATAAATTGTATTTCTTTATGCTGAGCACAGTAAAAAAAAAAAAAAGTTTGAAAAATACTGCCACAGTGTTAAGTGTGAGAGGTCAGCAACTCTTCAGTTCCCAGTGTCAACTGGGAAGTGATGTGGGGGAGGGGAGAGAAAGATTCAGAAGAGGAGGGAGAAGAGGAGGGAGATACACAGTATGGCTCCTAACACATTTAACTGCGGGTGTGCATATCTTCAATATTTTCCCATAGATATTTTTCCACATGAAGTCTAAAAATATTTTGCAAACTTCCTCATTCTCATTGGGATTGCATGGCATTTGTGAAATATTTTGGAGAGGATTGACATCTTAGTTGAATCTGCTAACCCAAGGGCATAGGGTGTGTCTATACTTGTTCTAGCCTATATAGTCCATGGCTCTATTTATTTCTTACTTTCTTGTTAAAATGACTCCTATGTTTTTGGCATTTTGGCTCTATTTTGAATATCTTTCTTTGTTATTTGTCACCTTGTCTCCAGGTATACTGAGCTCTCAGCCTTGCAAAATTTGCGGGTGTCTTCCATGCCATCGGCCTCTGCCTATGCTGTTCCTTAGCTCAGAAAGCCTTTCCCTGCATTTTTTTTTTTTTTTGCAGTACTGGGGATTGAACCTAGGGGCATTCTACTGCCAAGCTACACCCCCAGCCCTACTTTTTATTCTTTATTTTGAAACAGGGTCTCACTAAGTTGCGGAGGGCCTCACTACGTAGCTGAGGCTGTCCACGAACCCGCGATCCTCCTCTCTCAGCCTCCCAAGTACTGGGATTACAAGCATGCGCCACCACGCCCGGCTTTCCCTGCATTCTTGAGAAATGTTTGCAGGGGGGCGTGACTTCTGCTCAGCCATCCTCCACGCTGCTTCTTAGGGGACACCCAAGGCAGCCTCCCAGCTGGACACGGCTCCTCCTCTGACCCGCCCACCACACTCCACAGTGCCACTGGGGTGATCTTGTAAATGTCTAAATTAGATGGGATCATTTTCCTTCGAGACATCCAATGACTTCTGTGACATTGGCAAAACTCGGAACATGTCTTGGGACAGATGGGGCTCCCGGCCACACACTCCTGCTCACCTCCTGAATTTCGCGAGTTTTCCGCGCCATTCCCTATGCTGCAGCCACCCTGGTTGTCCTGCCTTTGACACACTGGCTGTCGGCTGCTGCCTCTTCCTAGGGTACTCCTGTTCCAGATATTCGGCTGGCTAGCCCCTTTATCATATAGACAATTTTAATATGATTTTTAATTTAATTTTAGTATAATTTAATTTTAGTGTTACTTTTAGAGGATTTTCTGAACCCCAATATAAAACTGCACTTTTTATATATCAAACCACTTTCCATCCTCTTTTTGAAAGTAGACCTTATAGGAGCTGACATTTTCTTGTTGGCGTCTCTATTCTGTTTCCCATTGCTCGTCACCCAGCACACTCCGCAATGTAAATGACAGCAGAGGCGTTGTCTCACTGACTGCTGTCTCCTGGTCCTAGGTGATCAATCAATGTGATGAAGTCATGGGTAGTCCCAGTGAAGTGTTATACCAAATGCAGAGTACAGAGAATACTCAGCCTTCCTTCCTTCCTTCCTTCCTTCCTTCCTTCCTTCCTTCCTTCCTTCCTTCCTTTCTTTCTTTCTTTCTTTCCTGTGGTCCTGGGGATCGAACCCAGGGCCTTGTACATGCTAGGCAAGCACTCTACCACTGAGCCACATCCCCAGCCCTCTCAATCTTTATCTTTAGAAAGCCTGCATTTTGAAGGAAATGATGCTCTGAAAATTACCTGCTCAGTTTTAGGAAATCTTTTTATCGTATGTGTGTGTGTGTGTGTGTGTGTGTGTGTGTGTGCGCGCGCGCACGCACGCTATATGGGCTATACTGAAGGAAAGCCTTTAGAAATTAACTCTTAAGAATATATTTTAGCCTCGCATGGTGGCACATGCCTGTAATCCCAGTACTTGGGAGGCTGAGGCTGAAAAATGGCAGGTTCGAAGCCAGACTCAGCTGTGTAACAGCCTGGTGTTCCAGGTATCCATGGATATCCACTTTTCCAACCCTGACCCACAGCATCTCTCCTCCTCCAACTCTTCCTCATTTCTTCTTCTTGATTGAACCCAAGGACATTCATTCCATCTCTTAGCTACACCCAAGCCCTATTATATTTTTTATTTTGAAACAGAGTTTCATTAAATTGCTGAGAGTCTTGCTAAGTTGCTGAGCCTGGCCTCAAACCTGCCATCCTCCTGTCTTAGTCTCCCAAGTACTAGGGTTACAGGCATGAGCCACCCCACACCTGGCACAGCATCATTTCTTGAAGTTCAAAACCATCGCTGTGAAGGCAAGATTGGACAGGAGCGTCTCAGATTGCTGAGCGAGCAACAGGAACTTAGAGGAGGCCTGCTGTCTCCGTCACAGAGGGAACAAAGAGGCCTCGACTTGGCCTTTCTGGACCACAGTTTCCCATTCTAGGTCTGCGAATCTGCAGCACAGCTTTGTCTTCCCACCACCCTTCAGACAAGCCTGGCTCAGGAAGGCTGAGGCCCCTTCCCGCCCTCCTCAGCTTCCCTTTTGACTCTGAAACTTCTCCTTCCATCCTGCCAGGCGTGGGCCCTATTAGGAGTTCACAGGAAGAGCAGGTCTATGGCAGGCCTCCGTCTGAGCAGTTTTCTCATAGATTGTGTCTGTTCTTTTTTAACTTAAAAGGTGCCTCTAGAAAACTCACTCTAATGCGAACAGCATTAAGGAAATGGATAATATGCTTTTTCAAAGTACAGCTTTTGAATAAGTCACTCTAGTGGACTTTCTAAGTCTTGTTTGAGCCATGTCTCCAGTCTTTGGCCTTTTTTGTTGATAGTTAGAGCAGCTGAGCACATGAGGGAGGAGTGAGTGCCTGGGCTTGGGGAATGGGTCCCACCACCCAGGCAGATCTGCAGAGGATAATTTGGGGTATTACAGCAGGAGTTGTGGGGGGCTCAAATACCACCACGGAGTGGGTGTCTGCCTGAGCACTTTGACCTTGGGAGGAAGACGCCTTAATCCTACTTGCTTGGCCTCCCGAGGACCTTGTTCCATGACCAGAAGCCACATCCTCCACCCAATCCACTGACCATGGGCCATGTGACCCCCTAGAGTTGCCTTTCTCTTTCCCGGGCTGAGATCCTTCCTTTCTGTTCCCAGATTTAACTACATTCCACCAACTATCCTTGGACAGTTTCCTGGATGACCAAAAGGCAGAGCAGGTTCATTTTGGAGACTACAGGGCAGAGCTCATTGCCTGTCCTTTGTCAACTTTTAGAGGCTGCCTGCATTCCTTGGCTTGTGGCCTCTTGCTTAATCATCCCAATTTCTGGCTTCAGTTGCCACATTTACTACTGCTTTATAAGGACCTTGTGATTACCTAGGTCCTGCTTTATAAGGACCTTGTGATTACCTAGGGCTTCCCTAGATAATCTTCCTGTCTCAAGATCCTTAACTTAATCGCACCTGCAAAATTCCTTTTACTGTGTAGGATAATGTCTTTCCCAGGTTATTGGGATTAAGGACACAAAATTTTATTTATTTATTTTTAAGAGAAGTTATTATTCTGCCTACCTTAGATGAGAATGGATGAGAATGCTTTGAGATGAGGTAGCCAGACAGAGGCCAGTATGCAGCAGAGGCAGGGAGTAGAGACAGGAGTGCTGGCATGCAGGGACTTCAGTGCAGGGTAGCTGCAGGAGATTGCTCTCAGTGGGGAAAGACCGCTGGCAGAGGAATCTCTGAGCTTCCCAGGGTGGCATGACCAAGACAGATGGCAGGACCAGCTAGCAGCAGCAGCAGCTACAGCATCTTGTAGCTAAAGAAATAACTGTGAAGGTAAATGACCATCATGCAGGACTGCCCGCCTGCTCCCTGGGGTTTTTGGGACCACATAAGCCTGGATTTTTGTGTGACCTCATAGAGCACAGAGCAGGGGATGATGCCCCTAAATGACACAGACTGAGTATCTGGTTGGGCTGACCAGTTGGAACTGAAATAGGATTTAATATAATTTCAAGAGTTTTAAAAGCAACATGAAATTGGACCTTCATCTTGTGGCTTAAAAGTCATAGCTCTTGGAGTTGCAAACTTCTTGCTGTGGCCATAGGCAGTGGAAGGGCAGAGTTTCTGGACAATATGCTCCAAGTGATCTTTACTCTGGGATTAGCAATGAGGATACATCTCACTTTTAAACGCTCCTTACTCAGGGTCTACACCTAAACCAAACAACCCGCTAGTTAGTCAGGCTCGTTCCTTGGCAGATATAATCTGAATAACAATAGCCATATTAATAACTATATCCAGCAGGGGGGATTAAAAAGGTGGTAGGGTATTCCCAAGAGGAAAATTAATTTCTTTTTATAATCTGCCATAGTTTATTTCACATATTCATGACCTGCCCAGTATGTTTTTTCTTTATGACGAGCCATAAAAATGACAAAATACATTAGCCAAGTTCTTCGTTTCTGCTAAAATGACCATATTCAAAAATAATAACAGAGACTTGTATCAGCGATGCAAAAGATGCATGAAGTAATTGGGGCTTAATTTGTACACAAACTGTCAAGGCAGTTTTCCTCACGGCCTGCATCTTCTGAATTCATTAGTCTCTAATTACGGCCAGTGGGGACCAGCAGTTAGAAGGTTAAAGAGGTTCTGACAGGCCTAATCATTGCTCAGGAAGCTGAAAATGTATGCAAAGTCTCGGCAGATGGGGTGAGAGCGGCTTCTGCCAAGTGATAACTGTTATTCCTTTGCACCTCCAAAGCTGTCATCCTAATAGGCACATTTTAAATTTATTAATGCTCTAGTTACAATGCATACACAGTCTCTAATGGTATGTCATTCTGAGTATATAAACTGAGCAATTAACACATATTACCTGGTAATGGTAAAATTATTTGTTGCCTCTTTGATTTTTTTCTCTTTTTTTTTGGTGTGTGTGTGGGGTCTCTTCTTGTAGTAAGAATTGTCCCAGGAAAAGCTTCCCTTTGTTAAAATAGCCTCAGAGCTGTGTTGTATATGGGTTCTCTCTGTACTCTGATACAACGAAGCCATCTGAGTGCTTTTTCCCTGGCTCCCCCCACCGCCGTCCTGTCTTATCATCACAAAATTTTTGACCTCGCACACCAGAGTTTGGAAACCAGAGAGATACTGGGAAACAGAAAGGGCTTCAGATAAATAAGGGGAGATACGAGAAGAATAGTGGAAGGGGATTTGTGGAGGGAGGTGGGGAGGTGAAAGGGGGATATTTGATGAAAGAAACAGTTCAAATAATCCTACATTCATATCTGAAGTTATCAATACCAACTTTAATGGGGAAGGGAGGGAGAGGGTGGGACTCAGAGAAAAGCGCAAGGGCTGTGCGCATGTGTGTTTCTGTCACTCTGAACCTCATTATGATGCATAATTATAATGCACCAATAAAAAAATTTAGAAAACTGTGACACATAAAATTCTGTCCAAGACATAATCCTAGATAATGATAATAAATAATAATGTAACTGGATTACGTACTATGAAACAAAACAAAACGAAAACAATTCAGGCGAGATGCTTGGCCAGACTTTTGGAAGGAGACAGATAACTCCAAGCTTTGACGATAGGACCCTTTAAATTGAGAAGAAACCCAGCGTCTTATTTCTCATTCATGGCTTTGTACTAACTCATAAAAGTAGAGGAATGCGTGTACTTTCCAATTCCACAGTCATCGATAGCTTATCTTTCTTTGGTAACTTCCCCGACTTTAATCCTGATTACTTTAAAGCTAACTAATCACCAGTAAGAAGTGCCTTTTTTTTTTTTTTTGAACAAATGAGGTCTCTTGTCTGTCCTGTGGCTGCAGCTATGGCATGGGAAGGGCCTTTAATTAAATGCAGCACTTAGCGCACCAATTGTTTGCATGCAGGAGGCTACAGAAATGGAGACAGCTGGAATGGATAGTCCCTAAATTGTAGGCTTCATCAGGACTATAAGATTCATAAGCGGTCCTAATAGCATGATAAGGTGTAAATCTCAGCAACAGAGCAATTATCTGTCCAGTGACTGACCGCCACTCTGCGCTCACTGGCCTGTTGCGGCTAATTGATTTATACCGTATAGACATAATGCCAATAGCAACAACAACAAAAAATGTCTTGGAGACTTTATGTTAATGAAAACCTATGATTACATTTCCCTAGTAGGTGATCTGTTTAAGCTTTTTATACCATATAGAAATGATATCAAACTATTAGACAATAAGTTTTCTTTACCAGGGACCAAATAACTCATACATATGGTTTCTTCAGTAGCTGGAAGAATAATAAATATGAAATGTGTGACCCCAAGCTAGTGCCCTCATCTCTCTGAGTTTAGTCTCATCATCTCCAAAATAAGGAGTTGGCTTAGACAACCTATGACCTCTGAGATCTTTCTCAATTCTAGAAGTCTGCAATCCTATGGATTCAAGTGCCCGGTAGCCAGGAGAAGGTTGCACAGTTGAGCCAGAGCCCTTCTAGTTAGGAGCACCTCCAGCCTTTTATCTTCCACTGGATGTTTAATCTGCTTTCTGATCATTCTGTTTATTTATAACTTTTTTCTATATGTGCACAGTGGATTTTTCCGGCCCCCTTGCTGTATTTTTGCTTTATGAGATAGCCATTCATTTCTAGAGATTTAAAGAAAAAAAACCCTGTTTTCGGCATCACTTTAATGGGGAATCCAGGGAAGAGAGTCTAGACATGCCCTGAGGTGGTGTCAGCTTACTTGGTGTGATGTGGCACCATTGGAGAAGGGGCACCCTTTGGGCTCTCTGAAAGTGAGTATGTGGGGTCTGCCCATGTGACCTCTCCCTGGGCAGGTAAGTATGGACCCCTCTCTCTGTACCCACTCAGCTCCCTGCCTCCGTGGGCCCCTGTCTATCGAGTGAAAGGGCTGGGCTGGATGCTAAGGTCTGCTTCCTCAACAGCATTGATGACTGACCCATTTTGAGAAAAAGAAATTTCCTCAAAATTAGAACCTTAGAAGTCAAGTAGTATTCAGAAGAACTAGAAGGTGGAGAGAAAAAGAGGGGCCCTGAACACCACTTGTGGGAGAAAAGTCTCATCATTTTGGAAATGGTAGGTCATGGTATGGGGTACAACTGGCACTCCAATAAAAGAAAAATATCAGTTATGATTATTATTTTTTTGCAGTACCGGGGATTGAACCCAGGGGTGTTCTACCTCCACGCTACACCCCCGGCCCTATTTTTTTATACTTTATTTTGAAACTGGGTCTCACGAAGGTAGAGGGCCTCACTAGGTAGAGAGAGAGAGAGAGAGAGAGAGAGAGAGAGCGCTGAGGCTGGCCCCTAACCCAGATCCTCTGGTCTCTGCCTCCCAAAGTACTGGGATTACAAGCATGCGCCACCATGCCCAGCTCAGTTATGATTATTAACCAAAGTAAAAAAGAATAACCTTGGACTCTCCTATCCACCTGCATTTTGGGGCTGCCTTTTACAGGCACTTCCTCTGCCTGGCTCACCCTGTTCTAGAAGGAGCACTGCAGCTGGCTCAGTGAAGGAGTTTGGTCAGGAGTGACCTGAGACCCTCCTGGGACATTCCCATCATATTAAGGCTATCCATTGTGTGTACAGAATGTTTCCCAAAGAATAGGCCACCAACATCAGAAATCCTGGAAGGTTGTTCAAAAGTGAGCATGGGAGACTGAATTTTTTTTTTTTAATAAAAAAGCTCCTCAGGTGATCCTCATGCACAGCTACAGTTAGAAAACCACAGTTCTAAGATGAACATGGTGATGCACACCTGTAATCCCAGTACTTGGGAGGCTGAGGCAGCCTCAGCAACACAGTGAAACTCTCAGCAACCTAGCGAGACCCTGTTTCAAAATAAAAATAAAACAGGGCTGGGGGTGTAGCTCGGAGGTAGAATGCCCCTGAATTCAATCCCCAGTACCACATACACACAAAAAAAAGAAAGTTAGGAAGGAAGGAAGGAAGGAAGGAAGGCAGGCAGGCAGGCAGGCAGGCAGGCATAGTGGCACAAGTTTGTAATCCCATATTTGGGAGGCTGAAACAGGAGGATCACATGTTCACGGCCAGCCTCAGCAACTTAGAGTGAGGCCCTCAGCCACTTATTGGGACCCTATTTCAAAATAAAAAATTGGCCGGGCGTGGCGGCGCACGCTTGTAATCCCAGTACTTTGGGAGGCAGAGACCAGAGGATCCAGGTTCGCGGCCAGCCTCAGCTCTCTCTCTCTCCCTGTCTCTCTCTCTCTCTCTCCTTAGTGAGGTCCTCCGCAACTTCGTGAGACCCGGTTTCAAAATAAAG
>PVJS01048253.1:0-15128 GCA_004027185.1 Glis glis
CTAGTTTCAATCCCTTTGGTATGATACCCAGTAGTGGTATAGCTGGATCATATGGTAGATCCATTCCCAGTTTTCTGAGGATTCTCCACACTGATCTCCACAGTGGTTGAACTAGTTTGCAATCCCACCAACAGTGTAGAAGAGTCCCAATTTCCCCACATCCTCGCCAACATTTGTTGTTGTTAGACTTCTTAATTCTAGCTCCCCTTTTAAATTAAAGAAAGAATGTTTAGCCAGGTGTGGTGACCACACCTGTAATCCCAGTACTCGTGAGGCTGAGACAGGAGGATTGCAGGTTCGTAGGCATCCTCGACAAGTTGTTAGACTTTCATCAACTTAGTGAGACCCTGTTTCAAAATCAATATTAAAAACAGCTGAATGCCCCTTTGTTCAATCCCATGTACCCCCCACCAAAGAAAAAAAAGGAAAGGAAAAAGACAGGTTTTGTGATGGCACACACCTGTTATCCCCATACCTGGGAGGCTGAGACAAGAATATCGCAGTTTGGATGCCAGCCTCAGCAATTTAGGGGACCCTGTTTAAAAAAAAAGTGCGGCTGCCGGGTGTGGTGGCGCACGCTTGTAATCCCAGTACTTTGGGAGGCGGAGACCGGAGGATCCGGGTTCGCGGCCAGCCTTAGCTCACGCATGCGTGCGCGCACGCACGCAAGCGTTCTCTCTCTCTCTCCCTCTTTGTCTCTCTCTCTCTCTCTCTCTCTCTCTCTCCTTAGTGAGGCGCTCGGCAACTTCGTGAGACCCGGTCTCAAAATAAAGTATAAAAAATAGGGCCAGGGGCATAGCGCGGAGGTAGAATGCCCCTGCGTTCAATCCTCGGTACCGCAAAAAAAAAAAAAAGTGCGGGAGATGGAGATCAGGGTTAGATTGGTGAGCTGGGTGTGGTGGCGGGCGCTTGTCATTCCATTACTTGGAGATGGAGGTCAGGGTTAGATTGTTGAGCTGGGAGTGGTGGCGCGCTTGTCATTCCATTACTTGGGAGGCTGAGACAGAAGGATCCAGGTTCGCGAACAGCCTCAGATACTCAGTGAGGCCTTCTGCAACTTTGTTAGACCCTGTTTCAAAATAAAGACTAAAAAATAGGGCTGGTGGTGTAGCCTGGAGGTTGCCCCTGGGTTCAATCCCTGCTATTGCAAAAATTAATTGAATAAATAAATAAATGAATAATAATGTACATTGCTCCTGGGTTCAATGTCCAGTACCCCCCTCCTGAACAAGGAAGAAAGAAAAAAGGGAGAAGCGCTTCTTACATGCTACAGGACATCAGACCCCAAATCATGAAACTGATAGAAGGGAACATGAGGGAAATGCCTTATGTTGTTGGTCTGGAAAAGGAGTTTTTTGATATGACCCCCAAAACACACGAAACCCACCAAAATTGGTGAATGGGGTGGAATCATACTACATCATTTCTGTACAGCCAAGGAAACAATCAATAGAGTGTAGATACAACCCACAGGATCAGAAAAAGATTCTTCAAAGTACTCATTCAAGAGATTCATGTCCAGAATATAGGGATAACCAGTTTCCCCAATGCCGTTTGTTTAAGAGATGATCCTATCGCCAGTGTATGTTATTTTCACCTCAATTGAAGATCAGTTGTCTTTAAGTTTGCGGCTTTCTTTCTGGGTTGCATATTGTGTTCCATTGGTCGGTATGTTTGCTTTCCTCTAAATATGGTGCTGCTTTGGTTACTGTCACTTTGCAGTACGTTATGAGGTCGGGTGTTGTGATGCTTCATTGTTTTTTCCTTTTTGCCTAGGATTGCTTTTGTTATTTAGGGTCTTCTGCAGCTCCATACCAATTTTAGGAATTCTTTTCCTATTTGTCTGAAGAAAATCGTTACTTTGACAGGAAAGTTACTGAATCTGTGCATTGCTTTGTGTATACTACAGTGGACATTGGAGAATATTAATCCTTCCATTCTTTGATTATGGGAGATCTTTCAGTTTCTGTGTCCTCTTCATTATCTTTCATTGGTGGTATTTATTTTCCAGCAGAGAGATCATTCTCTTCTGGTTAACATTACTTGCTATCTTTTCAAACTGTAATGCCTTTGTCTGACCACTGTGTGCCGCATTATGCTTCTCCAGGTGTGCTTCTTATTTTAGAACACATTACATTTACAGAAAAGCTGCAACTGTCTCTTCCTTAGTGACTCAGAGCTGGGTGTGGTGGTGCGGGCTTGCAATTTCAGTACTTGGGACTTTGAGACATGGGGGATCGCAGGTTTGACGGCAGCCTTAGGTACTTGGTGAGCCCCTCCGCAACTTCATGAGACTCAGTTTCAGAATGAAGTAAAAACATGGGGGGTGTGGCTCGGAGATAGGATTGTCCCTGGGCTCAATACTCAGTAGTGAAGTAATAGAACTTCTTTTTTGCACCATAACTAATTTTGTTTTTCTGCAGTAATGGGTATTGAACCCAGGTGCATTTTACCTCCGGGCTCTGCACCCAGCCTTATTTCTCATTCCTCATTTTTAGAACCGTGTCTCCCTGAGTTGCTGAGGGCCTCACTAACCAGCTGAGGCTGGCCGTGAACGGCATCCTCCAGTCTCCGCCTCCTGAGTACGGGGATACAAGCCTGCACCACCACGCTGGGCTCCATTATTATTTTTAAATTAAATTCTTTCCTTTTCCATATAGTTTTCCTGCTCTGGGTACCTGATCCTAATTTGCTTATAATTCTCTCCAGTTTTACAGGGAGAAGTTCAAACGTGTTTCTCCTTACCACATTTAAAGCTATAGCAACCATTGCTTCACTCGAATTCCACAGACTGTTTTTGGCTGCTTTGTGATTTCCTCTTTGGCAGTGACAATGAGAGGTTCCATACCAGGCTGCCATGGGCCTGCCTCTGCCAGAACCTCCCTAAGGAGCTGAGTCTGGCCGCAAACTGGCGACCCTACGGTCTCAGCCTCCACATTACTGGGATTACAGATGTACGCCACCACGTCCACCTGAGAATCTGATTTTCTAAATAAGAAACATTGCACTGGGCTACTAACTGCCTGCTTTATAAAGTGTACGTTTAAGATCATAAGAACTTTTTGGATTGAGGTGGGATATGTATAAGATGTTTTCTTGTATGCACGTTTCAGATTCCTCGTTATATGAATTACAAAACACACATCTCAGCTGTGGAACACGTAATGGGTAAAATCTTGCACTGCATCCACCAGCCACAAGAGGGCAGCAACTCACTTTCTCTTAGGCAGGAATTGCATACATTCCATCTCTGAATTCCCACCTCAGTTCCTGTGAAGGCCACTATTCATTCTCAGCACCCGGTATTTTCCTGTGAACTGGGACTTCCTTAACAATGCTGTAACTTATTTTGGTGAGAGCTATATCCTTCTTTCTGACCAGGAAATTTCTTCATTGCATAGGAAGTCCTCTCTCTGATCTGGAACGTTGTTTGTGGTGCCAGGACCACTTCAACTTACCCGGAACTTTATCTGTTGCACAGGAAGTGTCTTATCCGGAACTTTCTTCATTGCACAGGAAGTCCTCTCTCTGACCCGGAACGCTGTGGCGTCAGAGCCGCTTTGTCTCACACGGAACTTTCTCTGTTGCACAGGAAGTCTCTTACCCAGACTTTTCTTCATTGCACAGGAAGTCCTCTCTCTGACCCAGAACACCGTGGCACCAGAACCACTTTAACTTGCCCAGAACTTTCTCTGTTACACATGAAGTGTCTTACCTGGATCTTTCTTCGTTGCACAGGAAGTCCTCTCTCTGTCCCGGAACGCTGTGGAGCCAGAGCCACTTTATCTCACGCGGAACTTTCTCTGTTGCGCAGGAAGTATATTACTCGGACCTTTCTGCATTGCACCGGAAGTCCTCTCCCTGACCCGGAATGATGAGGCACCAGAACCACTTTATCTCACATGGAACTTTCTCTGTTGCGCAGGAAGTGTATTACTCGGACCTTTCTGCGTTGCACCGGAAGTCCTCTCCCTGATCCGGAACTATGAGGCACCAGAACCACTTTATCTCACACGGAACTATGTCAGTTACACAGGAAGTGTCTCACCCGGACATTTCTGCGTTGCACTGGAAGTCCTCTCTCTGACCCGGAACGCTGTGGCGACAGAGCCACTTTATCTGACACGGAACTTTCTCTGTTGCACAGGAAGTGTATTACTCGGACCTCTCTGCGTTGCACCGGAAGCCCTCTCCCTGACCTGGAACGATGAGGCACCAGAACCACTTCATCTCACACGGAACTTTCTCTGTTGCACAGGAAGTGTATTACTCGGACCTTTCTGCGTTGCACTGGAAGTCCTCTCTCTGACCCGGAACGCTGTGGCACCAGAACCACTTTATCTCACACGGAACTTTCTCTGTTGCACAGGAAGTGTCTCACCTGGACAGTCTGCGTTGCACTGGAAGTCCTCTCTCTGACCCAGAACGCTGCGGTGCCAGAACCAGTTTATCTCACACGGAACTATGTCAGTTACACAGGAAGTGTCTTGCCTGGACCTTTCTGCGTTGCACCGGAAGTCCTCTCTGACCCGGAACGCTGTGGCGCCAGAACCACTTTATCTCACACGGAACTTTCTCGGTTGCACAGGAAGTGTCTCACCCGGAACTTTCTGTGTTGCACCAGAAGTCTTCTCTCTGACCTGGAACGCTGTGGCGCCAGAACCAGTTTATCTCACAGAACTTTCTCGGTTGCACAGGAAGTGTCTCACCCGGACCTTTCTGTGTTGCAACGGAAGTCCTCTCTCTGACCCGGAATGCTGCGACGCCAGAACCACTTTATCTCACACGAAACTTTCTCTGTTGCACAGGAAGTGTCTCACCCGGACATTCTGCGTTGCACTGGAAGTCCTCTCCGACCCGGAACGCTGTGGTGCCAAAGCCACTTTATTCTGCATTGCACTGGAACTTCTTTCTCTAGACTGGAAGTTCCTTCTCAGGACCAGCTGTTCCTGCTTAGCATTCCAGCTTTCTTCAGGAGGGGAGCTTTTTCCTCAGTACCAGGCCAGAGATTTTAGCTTTATGATGCCATGGGGGACCTGTACACACATGCTGGAGCTCTATTTTCCTGAAGACCAGTTGTGGGGCACATCTCAGCAGCTTCTTGAGTAAAGCTGATGCAGGTGTGGAAAAGGTGAGGAGAAAATGGGGACGTATGAGGGCAAAATCTTGCATTTGTGGCCCAGAGCCAAAGAGGGAGCTTTGTGTGTTTTCATGGTTTTTTTACTCTGTGTGTGTGTGTGTGTGTGTGTGTGTATGTGTGTGTGTGTGGTTTTGGGATTTGGGCCAGGGACTTTCTATGCCCAAGCCCCATTTTCTTTCTTTATTTTTATTTTTATTTTCAATCAGGGTCCCGCTAACTTTCTGAGGCTACCTTCAAACCGTTCATAGCCTTCAAAGTACTGGGCCTGCTTTGTTTGTTGTTTTATTTTCATTACAGTTTAAAAGTGTGGCTGGGTGAGGAGGTGGCACCCGCTTGTAAACCCACTACTTGGGAGGCTGAGACTGGATGATCAGGCTTCACAGCCAGCCTCGGCTACTTAGTGAGGCCCTGTGCAACTTAGTGAGTCCCTGTTTCCAAACAAAGACTGAAAAATAAAGCTGGTGTTGTAGCCCGGAGGTTCAATGCCCCTGGGTTCAATCCCCAGTACCCCCCTAAAGGTTAAAAGCTTGTATTGCCCATATATGTCCTCATCTCTATTAGCTAGAAACTACTTATTATGTCCGAAACTTGTTTTATAATAAGGAAAAGAATACCAGGTGTGGTTGCGTGCGCTGGTCATCCCAGTACTTGGGAGGCAGAGACAGGAGGATATTGGTTCGTGGCTAGCCTCAGCTACTTAGTGAGGCCCTCCGCTCCTTAGTGTTTCAAAATAAAGAATACAAAATAGGTCTGCGGGTGGAACTCAGAGATAGAATGCTCCTGGGTTCAAACCCTGATACCGCAAAAAAAAAAAAGCAAAAAGAAATACAGCAAAAAGGAATACAGTTTTTAAAGTATGAAGGTTTTGGGTGGGGCTACCACTGACTTTTATTACTACTGATTAATACTGGGGTAATATACTTTGCTTTTTCATGTTTTCATGTTAGTCTAAGCTGTTGCCAATCTCTCTATTTCTTTTTAAATTGCATGTGTCTGTAACATTACATGTTTAGCTGGGCTAACAGCTAACTTTTACCTGACTAAGGTCAATCTTTGCTGTACCTCTCAGCTGACAACTTTAGAGACAGAGAAAAGGCTTGTATTGTTCTGCCTGTTGTCACTATTAGCACTTACAAGGCATGAGTATATAGCCTCAAGTCATTGTGGTCACAGATTACGTGCAATATATTTTTTTTTCTCTTGCGGTACCGGGGATTGAACGCAGGGGCGTTCTACCTCTGCGCTGCACCCCTGGCCCTATTTTTTATACTTTATTTTGAAACTGGGTCTCACGAAGTTGCGGAGGGCCTCACTAGGTAGAGAGAGAGAGAGAGAGAGAGCTGAGGCTGGCCGCGAACTTGGATCCTCCGGTCTCCGCCTTCCAAAGTACTGGGATTACAAGTGTGCGCCACCACGCCCGGCTCTGCAATATTTTTTAAGAAATGATTTTTAACTTAATTTGATATGGTTTATAAGTATCTGTTCTATCACAATGTTGGGAAAACAATAACAATTGTTTTCACCTCATTTTGAATTTCCAGAATTCTCATATGTTTCCTTACTCTGCATGCAGTACTAACTTTCATTCATTCACAGGAATGCCAGGAGGGGGCGCTTGTGCGCTGAGAAGTTGTAGCAGGCTGCACTGAGCTGCAACCGCCACAAGAGGGCGCCGCACCACTTGTTCTGATCTGTGGAATATACCAGAGGGCTGGCGTCGTCTTCCTCTGCTGTGCAAGGCGTCGAGGGTGGCAGCACAAAGTCCATTGGGCACCGAGCTTCATTCCTGAAGATTCAACAAGGAGCCTCCATCTGTTGTGTGAGAGTGAGTGAAAATTTTGCACCCACATTTTCAGCACAGGGAGGGAGTCCTTAGAAAACACTATAGAGGTGGGGAATAAGTGTGAAATTCATTGAGCAATGCAGATTGTCACTGGAGATTGAAGACATGCATCCAGCATTGTAATATGTACACAGAACCCTCTAGCACATGTAGTTGCACAGTGATTTTTTATTTTTGGCAGTACCGGAGATTGAACCCAGGGCCATTACATCTCCAGGGTACACCCCCACCCCAATTCTGTATTCTTTATTTTGAAACAGGGTCTCACTAGGTTGCAATGGACCTCACTAAGTAGCTGCGGCTGGCTGCGAACCTACGATCCTCCAGTTTCAGCCTCCCAAGTACTGGGATTACAAGTGCGCACCACCACAACTGGCTGCACAGTGATTTTTCAGACAAATGTAATGTCCAGAATATGCCTTTAATATCCACATAGTGCCAATTTTTATTTTGTACTAGGGATTAAGGATTAAACTCATGGGCATTCTTCTGAGCCACATAGCCAGCCCTATATTACTACTAGTAATACTATGGTTATTTTTATTATGATAATTTTTATGATCGTTATTACTATTACTATTATGATTGTTGCTAGTATTATTATTACTTAGAAACAGTCTCACTAGGTTGCTGAGAGTCTTTCTCTGTTACACAGGCTATCCTCAAACCTGTGACCTTCCTGTCTCTGCTTCCCAAGTACTGTGATTACAGGTGTGCACCACCACGTCCGGCTGGAAGTGTTTTCTCTAACCTGGTGCTTCCTTCATAGCACCATAAGTTCTTTCTCTGAAGTGGAATTTCCTGTGTAGTGCCAGAACTTTTTTCTCTGAACTGGAACTTCCTATTATCACCAGAACTTCTTTTTCTGAAGTGGAACTTCTGTTTTAGCATGGGAACTTCCTTCTCTTGCCTGGAAAATGTTCCTTAACACAGGAACCTCTTTCTCTGGACCAGATCCTCCTTTGTAGCACCGGAAGCAGCTCTTCCTGGTTAGCATTGGAGTTTTCTTCAGGACTGGAGCTTTATTCTCAGGACCAGCCCAGAGATGTTAGCTTCATGATGCTAGAGGGACCTGTCCACAGAAGGCTGGGGCTCCATTTTCCTCAGGACCAGCTTGGGGACATGCCTCACCAGCTTCTTGAGTAAAGCGGATGCAGGTGTGGAAAAGGTGAGAAAAACATGGGGAAGTGTGAGGAAAAAGTCTTCCATCTGTGGCCCAGAGCTGAAGAGGGAGGTGTGTGTGTGTTTTAATGATTTATTGTTTCTATTTTTTATTTGTGTGTGTGTGTGTGTGTGTGTGTGTGTGTGTGTGTTTGTTTCTGGGGATTTGACCCAGGGACATTCTACATCCAAGCACCCTTTTTTTTGTCCCTGGGGCGGTAAGGGCAGGGAGTTTAATTTTAGGGTAGAAAACAAAGCTAAAAAATTATTTTAGGGCATGTTATCACACTGTGTCTCGCTAAGTTGCTGAGGCTAGCTTCAAACCTTTCCCAGCCTTCCAAGTACTGGCTTATTTTTCTTATAGTGTTAATAGTAGTAGAAACAATATTAAAATTTAAAAAGTAAGCTGGGCGTGGTGGCGCACACTTGTAATCCCTGTACTTGGGAAGCTGAGACCAGAGGATCTGGGTTCGCGGCTAGCCTGAGGTACTTAGTGAGGCCCTCCACAACTTACTTAGACCCTGTTTCAAAATAAAGACTAAAAAATATGGTTGGGAGTGTAGCTTGGAGGTAGAATACCCCTGGGTTCCATCCCCAGTACCACAAAAAAAAATTAAAAGTATATGTATTAAAATTCACCAAACTATGAATGACTAAAATACACTGTATCAATGCTAGATTTTGTTAAAATTTATTTTTGGATTTCATGGGAATAAACCTATCAACATTCCCTTTTCTTTTGTTAAGTCGGTTTATTTGGCAGTGTTTTCATAATGGTATTTAAAATGTTTGCTGTATGAATATTGACATTTCACATTAAATGAAATATCAATCTTTGGTATTATACCACAAAATGAATTAAGGAAAGTAACCTCTCTTTATTTAAATCTTTTTTTTTTTGTGGTACAGGGGATTGAACGCAGGGGCGTTCTACCTCCGTGCTACGCCCCCGGCCCTATTTTTTATACTTTATTTTGAAACCGGGTGTCACGAAGTTGCGGAGGGCCTCACTAAGGAGAGCGAGAGAGAGAGAGAGAGAGAGAGAGAGAGCAAGCGAGCTGAGGCTGGCCGCGAACCCGGATCCTCCGGTCTCCGCCTCCCAAAGTACTGGGATTACAAGCGTGCGCCACCACGCCCGGCTTTATTTAAATCTTGAGCATTTTAAATTAAAATTTGTTAAATGTAGCAGTTAGCTATGAATGCTTATGGTCCTAAGGTGTATTCTAATGGTAGACTGTAATGAAGTGTGTCCAGATCTTAGCCCTAGTTATGGGAAGCCAGACAGGCCCTAAGTGAAGCAGTGTCAGCCCCTCTTCTCCCCCTTAGGGAGGCTCCTCCAACCGGAACTGAGTGGTCGGACTGCCCGTTCATGGTTTATGTTCCTTTTTCCACCAGTGATCTATATAATTGGAAGACCCAGAATCCTTCTTTCTCTGAGAAGCCCCAGGCCCTTATTAGCCTTTTATAAACTGTCTTTTTTACCCATCAGTCCATATGGTATGGTTGTCAACAAGTATTGAGTACTCTTTTCACAGTGGAAGAGCGAATTAAAATCAAGAGTAAAAAGCTCGGTGCTCTGGGACTGGGTTGGAGGAATGCTCCTCTAGATGAGGGCCATGTGGACCATCTTTTTCCTGTCACATGCCCTACCTGGGACACAAATACCACTGAGGGAAGGGAAAGCTTGAACAACTTTCGCCAGTTATTGTTAGGAGGGATGAGGGCAGCTGCTAGATGGCCTAATAATGTGTCTAAGGTGAATGAGGTTATGCAGGGATTATAAGAATCTCCCACTCAATTTTTGGAACATCTGAGAGAAGCATATCTGTTTTTTACCCCAATAGATGTAGACACTGCAGAGAATCAGTGAGCTATTAATACAGCTTTTGTCACTCAATCGGCCCAGGATATTAGGAGAAAACTACAAAAATTAGAGTGTTTTGAATGAATGAATAGGTCTCAGCAGTTGGAAATTGCTCAGAAAGTGTTTAATAACAGGGACACGTTAGAGGATAAACAGAATAAGAAACTGACTAAGGTGGTGATAGCAGCTATCAGGGAAACTGACAAGGAAGAAAAAAAGAAACTAAACAGAGAAGGAAGGGCAAAATGAAAAGTGCCCAGTCCTTCACTTATTGGAAAAGTTACGGGGCCAGGGCTCTATTTCATTGAGCCCCGAGGAGCCCATGTTAACAATGAAAGTTGGGGGCACTCCTGTTGATTTCTTAATAGATACAGGAGGAAGTTATTCAGTCCTCAAGAAACCTTTTTTTTTTTTTTTTGTGGTACTGGGGATGGAACCCAGGAGCATTCTACCTCCGAGCTACTAGTCGAGGACAGTTAGTTTCTGCCCACACTTGAGGAAACAATTTATGTAACTGTTCCAGGTATTCTGGAGGAAAAGGCTTCTCCCTGGTTTCCACATCGAGGTGTAGAAGATATTCTTCTGACAAGGGGCAAATCATCAGGATTGAAGGTGGAGCTCTCTTGGGAGATAGGGACAACTTAGTCTCAGTTTCCTCAAAGGAAATAATTGCTTGTAGCTTCTGAAGAAGATCACAACCCAGCAAAGGATAGGTACAGTCTGGTATAACAAGAAATGAGTGAGTCACAGTACCTTTTCCTAGGTCCACTCTTTGAATAGTAAGCCAGTGGTAAGAAGCAGTCTTGCCTGTAGCCTATTGGATTGGCATCCATTGGGAGGTAACCAGTCAAAAAGGTTTCTTGAAGCTGGGCGTGGTGGCGCATGCTTGTAATCCCAGTACTTGGGAGGCTGAGACTGGAGGATCTGGGTTCGTGGCCAGCCTCAGCTAGTTAGTGAGTCCCTCTGCAAGTTAGTGAGACCCTGTTTCAAAATGAAGAAAAAAATAGGGCTGGGGTGTAGCTCGGAGGTAGAATGCCTGTAAGCTCCATCCCCAGTATGGAATAAATATATAAATAAATACACTCAGAGAGGCCGGGATTCTCAAACCTTGTCATTCCCCCTGGAAGACACCACTGCTCCCAGATTTAAAACCTGGAACCCGAGTATTGACCTGTCCAGGACCTCCGAGAGGTCCACAAATGAGTAGAAACCATCCACCCCACTGTTCCTAACCCTTACACCCTTCTGAGTCTGGTACCCCAGGAGACACAGTTCTATACTCTTTTGGACTTGAAGGATGCATTTTTTTCTTTGCCTTTGGCCCCTGTTAGGCAACCCATTTTTGCTTTTGAATGGATTTACCCAGAAGGAAGTTTTACAGGACAATTAACATGGACTGGACTTCCCCAAGTATTCAAAAATTCCCCAACTCTGTTTGATAATTCACTAAGTGCAGACCTCCTGCAATTTAGACAAAGCTACCCCAGGAGCACTTTACTGCAGTATGTAGATGATCTTCTCATAGCTTCAGAAACAGAGGAGGAGAGCTGGGAAGGTGGGAAAACGATGCTGTCCCAGAGCTGCATAGCTGCAATTCCCCAAATACCCATTCCAGAAAATAAGAGGCAAGTATGAAAGTTCTTGGGAGCAGTGGGATATTGCTGTTTATGGATTCTAGGTTTTGCTGATATTGAAAAGTCACTGTATGCCAGCCTTAAGGGAAATGGGCCCCTCAAATGGTGTGAAGCAGAACAGGAGGCTTTTGGGACTCTGAAAAAGGCACTGGTATCAGCCCTTGCCTTGACTCTCCCTGATGTCACAAAGCCATTTGTGACATCATTTATTTGTGACAAATTTATTTGTCAGTGAAGCCCAGGGAATAGCCAAAGGAGTCCTAGTGCAGAGTTTGGGCCCCTGGAAGAGGCTTGTGGCATATTTGTCTAATAAACTGGACCGTGTTGCTGGAGGTTGGCCAACCTGTGTACGGGCTGTGTCTGCTACTGCAGTGCTGGTAAAGGAGGCAGATAAACTGACGCGGGGCAGGAATTGTTCCTAAGTACTCCTCATGCATTAGAAGCCCTCCTAAAAAGAGCACCAGAGAGATGGATGTCAAATGCCCGGGTAACACACCACCAGGCACTCCTTCTGAATCAGCCCCGGGTGCAGTTCTGTCAAATGTCAGCCCTCAACCCAGCGAGCCTGTTGCCACACAACAACCCAGAATAACCCTGGCATGACTGTATTGACGTAACTGATGTAGTTCAGTCCACTTGCCCTGACCTGACTGCTATTCCACTGCTAGAAGCAGATGAAGTACTCTACACTGATGGGAGCAGTTTTGTCCAGGGTGGTACCAGGTACATGGGGGCAGCAGTGTTCACTAAAAAAGGAGCTGTTTGGGTTCAATCTCTCAGCAGGGGAACGTCAGCCCAGAAGGCCAAGCTCAGAGCCCTAACCCAGGCACTGCACTGGGGAAAGGAGAAAGCAATATACACTGACAGGTGGTATGGATTTGCCAATGCCCATGTGCACGGGGCCTTGTACAAGGAGAGGGGATTCCTTACATATGCTGTAAACGAGATAAAAAACAAAGAAATTTTGGCATTATAGGGAACCGTCTGGTTCCTAAAAAAGGTTGCCATTGTACATATCAAAGGGCATCAGAAAGGGGACTCCCCGGAAGCCAGGGGTGACAGGGCTGCTGATAAAGCAGCATGAGAAGCGGCCCTAGAACCAGTGGGGCATCCCACCATGTTGGTCATGATCCCTGAGTCAGAATTGCCCCAAAGTCCTGTATACACCAGGGAGGAAGAGGCATGGGCTAAAAAAGAAAGTGCAAAGCAGGAAAATACAGGTTGGTGGGTGTTACCAGACGGAAGACCCATTGTCTCTGTGGCCCTGGGGAGGCAAGTAGTGACTCAGCTACACCAGAGCACCTACCAGGGGGCAACAAAGCTCAGTGAACTTCTGAGGCCTAGATATTACATTTTTCACCTAGAACAAATTGTAAAGGATCTTGTATCCAGATGCCAAGTGTGTAAACAGACAACCCCTAGAGGGGGCAAGATGCCCCCAGAGGGAGTTTGAGTCCGTGGAAGCACTCCAGGAAAACATTGAGAATTGGACTTTACTGAAACCGGGCCAAAAATCCTAGGCTATAAATATTTATTAGTATCTTTAGACACTTTTCTGGATTTGTAGAAGCATTCCCTACCTGGACTGAGACTGCTTCAATAGTAGCCAAAATGTTGATGCAGGAGCTAGTCCCCAGGTATGGGTTTCCCCTAACTTTGGGGTCTGACAATGGTCCAGCCTTTATTGCCAAAATCTCCCAAAATTTTGCAAAAGGTTTAAATGTTAATTGGAAGTTACGTTGTACATATAGACCTCAGAGCTCAGGGCAAGTAAAAAGAATTAATACAACGTGAAAGGAAACCCTGACCAAATTGGTTTCGAAACCAGGGAAAGGTTATTTCAGCCTCCTCCCTTTTTCTTTATTAAGGGCAAGATGTACAACTTATCGAGAAGGGTTTACACCATATTAGATCATTTTTGTTTAGGCCATGTCTGATACTTTCCAAACTGAGGAGTTTGCAGGAGGCCGAAATAACTAATCATTCCCTTCTCAAGTCATTACAGGCACTCCAGAAGGCCCAGAAGGAAATCCACCAAGCTGATAGAGACTCACACCTCCCCCCCGCCAAGAAAAAAAGAGTTGTGTGTGGTGGTCCGTGCCTGTCATCCCAGTATTTGAAAGGCTGAAACAGAAGGATTGCAGTGTTGAGGCCAGCCTTTGCAACTTAGTGAGGTCCTCAGCAACTTTGCAAGATTCTCTTTTCTAATAATTAAAAAAAATAGGTAGGGCTGGGTGTGTCGATGCTAATACAGGAGGATTGCAGGTTGAAGCCAGTTTTGTGAAGTTATTGAGGCCCTGTTTCAAAATACAAAATTAAATAGGACTGGGGGTGTACCTTGGAGGTAGAATGCCCCTGGATTTCATCCCCAGTACGACATTAAAAAAACAGTGTTTGTGAAGAGGTAGCGAAGTTGCATGTGGTGACTGAGGCCTGTCAGGGCAGCAGGACATGGCGATACCTTGGATTTGTTGAGGATGTAGTGCTTTTTATCTTCAGTCAGTGTGGCTCTGGTCCAGATGGAGGTGGCATCACTCCCACTGTGGAGACAGAGAGATGTGGTCAAGGGAGAATAATACCAGGAACGATTAGGAATGGGTTAGTACTTGGAGGCAGGAGGTGGCAAACCTTCTTTTTGTTACTGGAGGTTGAACCCAGGGCATTCTATCTCTGAGCTTCATGCCCAGCCCTTTTTACTGGGTTGATTCTTTAGAAGTTTTCAGGTATAGTAAAAAATGCTGAGCGTGCTGCAGGTGACATTTTGATGGGAAGTGCACACCTGGCTGGCTCCATGAGGCAGAATGCTGCGATGTGCTCCCCTGACACCAGTTTGGGCAGGTACTTGGCTTTCTCCTCTTCATTGCCCACCAAGATGATCCCCTACATAAAACACACAGACTGATTTCAGCTCCAGGGAGAAGAGAGTGGCAGCCAGGTGCGGTGGCACACACCTGTCATCTCAGTACTCAGGAGGCTGAGATAGGAGCATCGCAGATTAGAGGTCAGCCTCTTTAACTTAGTGATACTCTCAGCAATCTGTTGAGACCGTTTCAAAACCCCCCCCAAAAAAAGGGCTGGGGTGTAGCTTGGAGGTAGTATGCCCCTGGGTTCAATCCTAACCTAACCCTAACCCCACCCCTAACCCTGGGTTCAATCCCTAGCAAGACACACACACACACACACACACACACACACACACACACACACACACACAGTGTGTAGTATGCCATAACCAGCACACTCTTTCTGAAAACAATATTTACTTTTTGCAACAGTGACAATGAGTGCAGAGCTGCTGGTCTCATATTGAACATGGTGAGCCAGGCTGCTGAGGGGAGCCCCCTGTCATGCACCCCCAGGGTGGTGGCTGCACTATGGCAGAGCTTTTGAATGAGAGTGTGTGATTTTTATTCCAACTGTTCATAATTTTTTTGCAGTACTGGAGATTGAATGTAGGGGTGTTCTTTCTCCAAGGTACACCCCAAC
>PVJS01048254.1:0-15127 GCA_004027185.1 Glis glis
TGCGTTCAATCCCCGGTACCGCAAAAAAAAAAAAAAACAAACAATGATAGACATCTATATTAAATGATATAGTAAGTTCTTCATCTATTAAGAAAAAACATTGTTTTTAAGTTTTGCATGGTAAGATCTCATTTTAATAAGAATATTTTTGTGTGTGTGTGTGTGTATGTGGTACTAGGGATTGAACCCAGGGGCATTCTACCTTTGAGCTATACCCCCGGCCCTGTTTTATTTTATTTATTTTATTTTGAAACAGGGTCTTGCTAGGTTGATGAGAGTCTCACTACTTGCTGAGGCTGTCCTCAAACCTGCAATCCTCCTGTTTCAGCCTCTCAAGTACTGGGATTATAGGCATGTGCCACTATGCCTGGCTAATAAAAATAATTTAATGTATAAATATTTATATAAATAAAATCATGGGAGTATGCACCCAAGTGAGTATGTTTTGGTAGTAGAATTTCAGGTGGGAGCGTCTTCCTCCATTTTTATTTTCTAGTTTTTTAATGAGGAAATATATTTTGCTTCTTAAAGATGAGATGTCAAAGGAAAAGGATATTTATGTGTTGCAGAGGTGATGCAGAGTAGCCGGCTCTTTTCAGTAACTTAGGGATCATCCAGGTCACCTGCTCCCAGGGAAGGCGGGCCTGGTGAGTTATGATAAAAAGATTTGTAATGGACATGTCTGCAGTGTGCACAGAAAAAAATAAAAAACAAAATATATAATTCTTAAAGATTATCTAATTATATATAGAATATAACTATATACTGCGAAATTTCTTGTATATGCAAATTCAGCTGACCTAATCTACAGATGTTCTTCTTGAGCAGTGTTCTACTAATCTAGAAATACTTGTTTGCACTCATGGTGTTTCTGGATTTGCTTAAATTCAGTGTCTGAGACTTTCACTTAGTCTTGTGCATCCTGAACCCCTTTGTACTTCAGATTCCTCGTCTTGGAAGAGATCGTACCTACCTCAAGGAGTTGTTCTGAAATTAAGTTGATGTACAAGGGCTAGGAAAGCACCCGGCTGCAGTCACTTTATAAAAACGCTGTTGCTGTGTATCTTCCAAACATTGTTATTCCTTTCTTTTTTTTATTTTTTGCGGTACTGGGGATTGAGCCCAGGACCATTCTACCTCCAAGCTACACCCCCAGCCCTATTTTTTGTTCTTTATTTTGAAATGGGGTCTCACTAAGTTGTGGAGGGCCTCACTAAGTAGCTGAGGCTGGCAGTGAACCCGGATCCTCTGGTCTCCGCCTCCCAAGTACTGGGATTACAAGTGTGCGCCACCACGCTGGGCCAAACATTGTTATTTTGAGGCTCTCAGCACCACCTGGGATAGATTGTTACTCCAGATAACAACCGAGGAGACTAGAACTCAGAGAGGACAAAGAACTTGCCAGAGGTCACAGAGCTAATGAGTAGCAAGGGTGGTTTAGATTCAGGCTCAGCATCTGAGTTGCCCCTCACCCATGCCAGTCAGCAGTGCTAACAGCCACAGTGTCACCCACCCCAGCTCAAGAAAACTATTCTATGGCTGTGAATATATCAGTTTGTCTGGTGTTTTGTGTTGTGCTTATATTAAGATTCATGTATTTCAAAATGCTGTTTTCTTTTTCAGTATATGATCTTCCCCAACGGCCTAATGATATTCAGCTCTTTTATGGAAACATGCGTAAAATTATCCTTTCAGTAATTGGAGAATTCAGAGATTCCATTTCTAGTAGTGAATTTCTTCAGTCTTCTTCCAAAGCTAGCTTGGAATCTAAAAGGTAAAAAACAAATCCACGAGCAAAAATCCTTCACCAGATTTCAAGGTCAATTCATAGTATAATTGATGTTTTTCCCCTATATTTTATTACTATCTTCTGAAAATTTTTATTTCACCTATATTTTTAGTTGAAATCATTTCAAGATTTCAGGAAAATTTAAAAATAGTGCAGAGAGCTCCTATAAACCTTATATTCAGATTCCCCCATTATCATTCTTGATTTGTATAGATTTTTTTTGCAGTGCTGGGGATTGAACCCAGGGCCCCACACATGCTAGGCAAACACTCTACCACTGAGCTACATCCCTATCCCTGTGTAGATCTTTTATCTAAACCAACTAAGAGTAAATTGTAAGCTGGGCGTGATGGCACACATGTGTAATCCCAGTACTTGGGAGGCTGGGACAGGAGGATCGCAGGTTCCAGGCTAACTTCAGCATCTTAGCGAGGTCCCCCAGCAATGTAGCAAGAACCTGTTTCAAAATAAAAAAATAAAATAGGGTTATGGGTGTAGCACAGACGTAGAATGCCCCTGGGTTCAACATCCAATAACAAAAAGAAACAAAAGAGTCAATTGCAGGCACGATAACCAGTATGCCCTAAATCTTCTAAAACACTCTTCTACGTAACCGTAGAAAACCATCAGAATTAAACCTTAAACATTTTTCTTTTTTGTGGTTCTGGAGATTGAACCCAGGGGCATTCTACTTCCATGCTACACCCCCAGCCCTTTGCATTCTTTGCTTTGAAACAGTCTTGATAGGTTGCCGAGACCCTGCCCCCCCCCCCCCCCCGTTCCTCTGGACGTTGGAGTTTGTCTTAGTAGAGTGTGGTGGTGGAGACGGGGACAGAGGGGCACGAATTAATCTGTAAACCCACACAGGTCTGCATCGTTTTTGCTTATACATGTGTTCAAAACCATGAATTTACATCAGCACCGGTTCTAATCTGGTGCCACAGTATCCCCTCCTTCTCCAGTGCTGGGATCCTGGCCCCGTTGTCCTCAGCTCACCCTGCGAGCAAGCGTCCCAAGTGCAGGACACCAGCCGCCCCTGCCTGCTCCGCCCCGCCTCCCCCAGTCTCCTAGTGCTAGTCTTTTTTTCAAAGATATTCAAAGAAAGACAGCAGTTGTATAAATATTAAAAATTATCTTAGCCATCACTTACATTGTGTGGAAGTGGTTCTTAGTGAGTGAAAAAGCCAAGACAACTTGTTAAAAGACCGCTCTGTCTTCCGACTGGTGCCTCCATCGTTTCTCTGGGCAGCAGAGGTCTGATCTGAAAAGTGGTGGGAGGATGTGGTAAGAGGCGGAGGGAGGGATTTCCTTCATTGCTGAGGGTTGACTGGAAATGAACAAGGCTCCGCTGTGTGGTCAAAGAATCGGGGCACTGCACAAAGTTCAGTTACAATGAACTTTGGTTATAGTGAACATGGGCTTTGGTGATTACAAATTCATTTGAACAATATTTTACAATCTAAGGCTCATTAGAGAACACCTAATAAGAATCTTCTAAACTTTAGTAGCATTTTTTTTTTTTTTGCAGTACTGGGGATTGAGCCCATTCTATCTCTGAGCTACACCCCCAGCCCTATTTTTTATTCTTTATTTTGAAACATGTCTCGCTAAGTTGCGGAGGGCCTCACAAGTCACCGCGAATGCTCTGGTCTGGTCTCAGCCTCCTAAGTACTAGGATTACAAGTGTGTGCCACCGCGCCCGGCTAGTAGCATTTCTTATTGTAACTTTTCCCCCAGAAGACATTCCTTGTTTAAATTTTTCTTTTTTTGGTCAGCATTGTGAAACAAGCTATCATCATGCAGTTACAGGTGCATTAAGTTTTTTTTTTTTTTTTTTTGGCTAGGCATGGTGGCACAGGCCTGTAATCCCCGTACTTGGGAGGCTGAAACAGGAGGATGACAGTTTCAAGGACAGTTTCAGCAATTTAGTGAAGCCCTCTGCAACTTAGTGACACACTGTTTCAAAAAAAAAAAAAAAGAATAAAATAGGGCTGGGGGTGTACCACACCCAAGTGTGGAACTAAGTTGCCGAGACTGGCCTTGAACCTGTCATCCTTCTGTCTCAGTCTCCCAAGTACTGGGATTACAAGCGTGAGCCATCCCACCCAGCTTCTAGTGAAGTGTGTGTGTTATTGGGACTTGAACCCAGGAGCATTCTACCTCTAAGCTATACCCCTAGCCCTTTTTATTTTTATTTTTGTTTTGGAATAGGGTCTTGCTAAGTTGCTCAGGCTGATCTCAAATCTGCCTGTCTCAGCCTCCCAAGTACTGGGATTACAAGCGTATGCCCTCACGCCCGCCTTGCTTTTTTTTTCCCCTTTTGAGGTGCTGGGTGTCAAACCCAGGGCTTTGTGCGTGCTAGACGAGCCCTCTACTTCCGAGCTACAGCCCCAGCTCTAGATATTACTTTTAAGCGTATAAAATATGGAGGGTTTTTATTCACTAAAAAATACATGGCATTTAATCCACTTTTAGTTTTACGAAGAATTAATATAAAAATATAGGGAACAATCATTTTGAACCTCTCTCCCTGTCTCTGACTTTTTAATTTTAAATAATTCTTCTAGTGAGGTGGGAGCGTCTGGAAAACACAGTGGCAACGTCTCTTTGGACGTTTTGCCAGTTAGAGGCCCTCAGGGGTCTCCTTTTCTCTCACGAGCTGCCCGCCCGCCTCAAGATAGCTCGGCCTCTGAAGAGATGTGGACCGTCCGACCCGAACATGTGATCCTAATGGCCCCTTCTTCTTGTGAGTATGTCAAGGCAACACATCAGGAGTGGGTTCCGGAGTCCAGGTGGCTCAGCAAGAATGTAGCTACTTACATCCACATATGCTAAAGTTAACACCAGGCAGTAACACTTTTCAGATTTCTGCTTTTCTCTTTGTTCATTATTCCCATGTCTGTAGTTTGTAGCCATTATCAAATAGACCTGTTTTCACACGGATTTGAGATTGCTATAATTGAGCAGTATTTATTTACCTAGGATTTCTTTTTATTATTAACATTTGCCTTTTTCTCTGTTGCTAAATGTAAGGAACATTTCTCTCTTCCAATAGGTGACATGGCAAAAACTGGGTGCTTCCTGATTGAAAATAATTCTGTGAGATTACTGAAATTTGAGCTGTATTGGCCAGCACATTGCCTGACAGTCACACCACAACACGGATTTATTGAGCCGGAGTAAGTCCGTCTGCTGCCTTCTTCTGGGTGTTGTTCAAAATGCTATCGTGGTGACTGTAAGATCAGATAATACGCCATTCCAGTTTGTGCAGGAGTCAGGGGTGTAGATCGGTGGCAGAGCACTTGCCTGCCGTGCACAAGGCCCGAGGTTCCATCCCCAGTGCTGCAAAAAATAAGTGTTCAGTGAAAGCTTGCACTTCACTAACTGGACAAAGCGCGGACTGGTGCTGTGGGAGGACAGTGAGTCCAAGACACGTGTCCTTTAGTGGAGTGGAGATCGCGTGCACGGCTGGGCAGGGTGTGCTCACCATGGTACCGGGCGGGTTGGAGGTGGGACAGGAAATCTGAAGAAGACAGAAGAATTTTTTTTTTCTTGTGGCGCTGGGAATTGAACCTCCCAGCTACACCCCTAGACCAATTTTATTTCTTATTTGGAAACAGGGTCTCACTAGGTTGCTGAGAGCCTCACTAAGTTGCTGAGGCTAGCCTCGAACGTGCGATCCTCCTATCTCAGCCTCCTATACTAGGATTACAAGTGTGCGCCACCATGCCAGGCTAGAAGAATTTTTTGACAAAGAGCTCTGCACACAGATCCCAAGACAAGGAGCCCAGCCAGGGCGTGTAACGCAGGCAGGTCTCTCCAGCCAGATGCTTCTGTGGTGCACCTGCTTGGTTTGCATGTACTGGTTTCTGAAGGACATTTTTCATAGGATATTTTTTACATAGAATGTTCTAAGAAGTCGTTGGGGCCCACAGAAGCACAGCTGCCCCCCCCATGCAGCCAAGTCATTGCGAGTTGGCCCGGTTGTGGCTCTGCAGTCCTCAGGCTGTACGTGGGTCGGCACAGAGCTCTGCCATCGGAAGCTGCTGTGCACTTGGGATCAGCAGCTTTGCAGAACAACAGTGCAAAGTTTCCTTACTTTTGCAAAATGATGAGTGCACAGTTCAGGAGCATTTACTTGACAGACTGAGTGAAGGTGAGGATGAGGACACGCCAGAGACGCAGGGCAGTCGAGGCAGCAGGCACAAGCACTCGGCGTGGCAGCAGCCCTGCCAGCGGTGCTGGAGAAGACAGCGCAGCAGTCACCACGCTGTCACCAGTCGCGCTCTCCACAGCTCCTGCAGCAGTTCCCAGCAGTGGGAAGTAGTCTCGCCTGCTGTGCTTGACTCGTGTAGCTAGTGATTCCTTCTCATCATGCTGGTCACCTCATCGCTGTCATTTTAGACTCTTGGCACTCGGGTCTGGAAAGAACCTTGAGCACAGGAAAGAGCAGTAACGGCTCATGAAGAGACTGACTTTTCTCTTCCTCTCCCTCCTGCTGTTTCTCCCAGTGTCTCCCACCGTTGATTCTCTTTGTATCGTGACAGTGTCATTCCTTATTATCAAGCAGAACAGAGCCCCAGAAATTTCTACTTTGAATTACTTTTGAAATGGGCATAGTGGCACACACCTGTAATCCTCGTGCTTGGGACGCTGAAATAGGAGGATCGCAGGTTTGCGGCCAGCCTCAGCAACTTAGCAGAGACCCTATTTCAAAATAAAAAATATAACAGGGCTGGGGATGTAGGTTGGAGGTAGAATGACCTTAGGTTCAATCCCCAGTACCACCAAAAAAAAAAAAAAAAGCTGTTTCCACAGCATGGTTTGTTTCCACAGCATGGTTTGTTTCCACAAGCTTTGCCTTTGGGCTCATGGGTCATGCCGTTTGACTCTGTTAGCTCAGTTGGGCCCACGGGACTGTGTGGGGGCTCCCGCCTTCTCTGCTCTTTCTCAGCCATAGGAGGTAGTTGGTCGTTGGCAGAGCAGTATGTGCAACTCTTGTCATTGCTGCTGTAAACGTGCAAGATGTTCGTGGTTTTTATTATGAAATTCTCTTTTGAAGGAGTAAACTACAGATTCTTGTGAGTCCTAATTCTTCCTTATCCACAAAGCAGTCGATGTTCCCGTGGAGCGGCTTGATCTATATACACTGCGACAACGGACAGAAGGTACTTGTAAAGTGTTTTTCTGAGCAGCACTTCTCTTGTTTTGTAGCTTTAGTTTCATAATTGTTCTACTAGCCCAACTAGGTGTATTTCATTTAATTAGAGCAGTTAGGATTGTATTTTGCCCTTAGTGATGTGAATGATTCTCTTGGGGGCGGTGGGGAGAGTGGGGCCTGGAAGCCATTGCTAATTTGTAAAATTTGTTTAAAAATGGCTTGGTGCAGTACTTGGGCGGCTGAGACTGGAGGATCGCAGGTTCGAGGTTAACCTCACCAACTTTGTGAGGCCCTCAGAAACTTAGTGAGGCCCTATTTCAAAAGTAAAAAGGGCTGGGGGTCTAGCTGGGAGACAGAATGTCCCTGGGTTCAATCTCTAGTACACACACAAAAAAAGGTAGTGGGGGGAGGAGCTGGAATAAAAATTTTACTTTGAGATCTGTATAAACTTTATTTTCTAAATTAATCAATGGTTCATTTATTTAACATTATTCTCTACTATAATTTGAAAATTGAGAGGTGGGGCAGGAGGATAGTTACAAGTTCAAGGCCAGCCTGGGCAACTTAGTGAGACCCTGTCTCAAAGTAAAAAATAATAATGACATACCATGCGCGTAGTGCATGCCTGTAATACCAATACTTGAGAGGCTGAGATGGGAGGCTTGTAGGTTCAAGGCCAGTGTGTGGGAACTTAGTGAGACCCTGTTTCAAAATAATAAGATAAAATAAAAGAGTTGCAGGTATAGCTCTGACGTAGAATGCCCCTGGGTTCAATCCCCAGAGTCTAAAAGGGGGGTGCTGGAGTGTAGCTCTGGGGTAGAGAGCCACTGGGTTCAATATCCAGTACCCCACCCACAGAAAATTGCAGTTGTTTCTTTTGAAATGCTGGTTGCCTTTTTGTCTTATCCCTTTATTTGGATCATTTCAGAAAGTTGTGAAAGTTCAGATTCGAGAAGACTTGACCCAAAAAGATCTCCTGCCTGGGTTGACCTCTGGTCTCTTTGGGGAGCTCGCCCCAGCAACAGAGCCATCCCTTAGCCACTTGGTGAAACCAGTGACCAGACCCCCTTCCACCAAGGTTGAAATCAGGAGCAAGACCGTTACTTTTCCTACCACAGAACCTGGTAAAACTTCAGGTATTGTGTCCCAGAATCATGTGCGCCACATGTATGCTGCTCTGTTGAGTCTCATGCTCTGTTATGTTTAATTAATTCATTAGTTTACTTTTGCAGGACTAGGGATTGAGCCCAGGGCCTTGGGCATGCTAGGAAAGCCACACCACAGCCCCGAATGCTCTGTTCTTAAGTTAACCTTAAATTCGTGATGAGTGTAAGTTTGCCCCTGACTTCAGGAGAAAATCAAGTAGCCATTAGCGATCATTTCAGTGACGGGCTGGGCTTGGGAGGTAAACTGAAATGTGAAACCTGGGCACCAGATGGCTCTGTGTGTCCCAGGAATCTTAGATTTACTTGATGGTTAGAACCATCCCTCCCCCACTCTCACCAGATCTTTCATCAGAATTAATACGGTAATAAGTTAGTAGATGAAGCCAGGCGTGGTGGCACAGTCCTGTAATCCCAGTACTTGGGGAGGCCAAGACAGGAGGAGTGCAGGTTCAAGGCCAGTCTCAGCAACATAGCAAGACTCTCAGCAACCCAGTGAGATCCTGTTTCAGAAACAAAAAAGTAAAAAGTGCTGAGGGTACAGCTCAGAGGTAGAATGTTCTGGGTTCAATCCCCAGTACTACAAAAATAAACAGACAAGTTAGTAGATGAAGAAAGGGAAGTGGGTGGAGCCGGGCTCAGGCACTAGGTGACTTTCAGTCTCAGAGAGGCTGCGTAGACTGCTCAGTTTCCCACAAGTGAAACGGCCATTGCAGTTGTCGCCTTCCATAGGGGCGCAGGGGATGGAGTCAGTAATTCATAAGCTCACGCGCACGTGTGAAGCAGTCAGCGCCGTGCTTGTCACCCAGTGGGCGCTGTATTGCCAGCACTCCCCCCAAATCCTGAGGCAGACCGACCTACCTTCCTCCCTTTCTTCCTCAGGATTGAACCCAGGGCATTCTGCCACAGCCACACCCCCAGCCCTATTTTAATTGTTGTTTTGAAACAGGGTCTTGCTCGGCTGCTGAGGGTTCCGCTAAGCTGCTGCAACTGGCCTCAAATCTTGCGACCCTCCTGTCTCAGCCTCCTGAGTGCTGGCATTACGGGCATGTGCTGCCAGGCCCAGCTCTGTCTCCCCTCTCTCTGTTGGCTGTGGTGTGAGTGGTCGTGTCAAGGCCAGTTAGAAAGGACTTGGGCTGTGTCGCTGGCTACCCAGCCTCTCACTCCTCTCATGGATCTGTCCTCCCTTCTCCGCTCCCTCCCTCAGTGGCCTCCCCTGATCTGTGAAGGCCCTTCACCTTCTGCGGCCTCACTCTGTCCAGGCCTGCCTCCGGGGCCAGCGCCATCCTCTGACCTCACTGACACCCTGTGGCCTTGATTCCCCAGCCCGGCTCACTCAGGTTCCTCTTCCCTTAGACCTTGAGTCTCTCAGTCTGTCATCATAACCGCTGCCTCATGTCCTCCCTAACGGCCCTGTGCGCCTCCCTCTACGTACTGATGGCTGCCCCATGCCCTGCAGCAGCAGACAGCACCACGGAGCCATTGCTCGCAGATCTCAGGTGGCCCTTCCCCGCTCGGCGCGTCTCCTTCCTGCAGCACCCGTCTCTCGTGCGCCTCTTGCACAGGGAAGGTGGAGAGGCCGTCAGGCCGGAGGAAGGCTGAAGCCCTCTCTGCGCGCTTGGTCTGGGTCATCTGCTCCTGTCTTCTCAGGGACCTTGTCTGCTCCCTTCTCTTTCCTGGGCCGCCAGCTCCTCCATTCCCATCAGCCCGTGCTTGCGTCACAGTGAGAGGCATCCTCCTTGGCCCCCAGCTCTCTCCCTGCGCGCCTCCTGTGACAGGCCCATGCTCCCCGCCATGGAGCTGCCGTCACCCCAGGCCTGAGCCTGTCCCGCTCCCGTCACGGTTCTGGAAGAGCTCTGTTGTCTTCATCTGACCCTCCACACGTCTCTGTCGACTTCTTCCTCCATGGAATGCCGCTTCTCGCAGCGTCTCTGGTGCCATTGTTTTCCTGTTTACCTGCTCCTCCTGAGATGTCTCTGTTGACTCCTCCTTGTCCCGACTTGGCCCATCAGACCCTGGGGACCCCGGGTCCCCCTGCGCGGCCCCCTGAGGCCCTGACTCTGGTGAGCACTGTGTGCTCAGCGTGGCTCCTGCACGTGAGGGCTCGCGGGTGCCACCAGGTGTGAGCCCAGCGTGACCCACTCCTCCCGTCTCACCCTGTCGACAAGTAACGCTGCTGTCTTCCGGTCCATTACTATCTTGTTCCCTTGCTTCAGCCCCTCAGTATCTTTGTCTTATTCTTAGAATAAAGTCCAAGCTAGGAAACCAGACACACTCAGGTTTCTAGAGAGTTCTGCAGCTTCCGTTGGACTCGGGCTGTCCAGGGTCACGGGGCCTCTCCATGTGAACGGTGCTGTGTGTCTTCTAGAGAGCTGTCTCGAGCTGGAGAATCACGGCCCCGCAGACGTGAAGTGGCACCTGTCATCCTTTGCTCCACCATACGTCAAGGTCAGTCACGACTCCCCAGATGTCCTCCTCGTCCCGCTCAACTCCACGTGGCTGTTGGGAATGCGGGTGCGAGCGTGGGCGGCCCCGTGGGGATGTGCTTCACCAGTCCATCCACTCAGTGTCCCTGTGGATGGGGTGATATATGCCGTCTTTTTCACTAGGTGGTTTTGAAAGTCAAAGTAGAGAGTCCGTGTAAACACACGCTGGCTCCACCTGTGTCTCCTGGTCCTGAATTTTCTCTGAAGTAACTTTATTTTGCAAAGCACTCGCGGCCTTCTTGTCGAGGATTGCGCGCCCACATGGTTTCCTCTCCCTGCTCCGCGTGCCATGGTGCTCCTGCCCCTGGGAGCTGGTGCATAAGCTGAGACCGAGCGCCCTCTGCAGCGGCACTGTCCGCCATGTTGTTTAGAATGCTGTGGCCTCTCCAACGTGTATTTTGTGTGACAATTACATTTTTGAGTCATAATACCAACAAAATGTGTGCAAAAGATAGTCATTGAGCCGGGCGTGGTGGCGCACGCTTGTAATCCCAGTACTTTGGGAGGCGGAGACCGGAGGATCCGGGTTCGCGGCCAGCCTCAGCTCTCTCTCTCTCTCCGTGTCTCTCTCTCTCTCTTTCTCTCTCTCTCTCTCTTTTTCTCTCTCTCTCTCTACTTAGTGAGGCCCTCTGCAACTTCTTGAGACCCGGTCTCAAAATAAAGTATAAAAAATAGGGCCGGGGGCGTAGCGCGGAGGTAGAACGCCCCTGCGTTCAATCCCCGGTACCGCAAAAAAAAAAAAAAAGATAGTCATTGGATCTACTGAAAAGAAAGTGACTAGGTACTGCATAGGATGTTAAAGCGGGGTCCCCAGGGTCCTTGAGGAAGAGACAGTTGACATTCGTGACAGCATTGTGAATGTCCCCGTGGTAGAGGAGGACATCAAAGTGGCCCCGTGTGCCCTCTCGTGGTGGCGAGGGCCGTGTGGGGCAGGCAGGGGCACCTTCTCTTTGGGCGTGCATGGGGCGCTTCCCCCTGCTGCCGAGTGGGCGTGGCGGGCCTCCGTGAGGCCATGGCATCTCTGGAACTGACCCTCTGACTTCATGGTTTCCGAGTCTCGGTGATTGCTTTGCAGGGAGTTGATGAGAGCGGAGATGTCTTTAGAGCCACCTACGCGGCATTCAGATGTTCTCCTCTCTCAGGGACGCTGGAAAGCCATGGACTCCAGAAGGTGAGCTCCCACTGTTCATACCCCCGGGCGCCTCGTTGGAGCCTGCACTCCTGTCCGTCTCCCTCGCTGTGGGCCTCAGCGCCGGTCTCAAGGCCCGACATGGTCTCTTCAGGTGGCTGCAGTGGCACTTGGCGTCCACGCGGCCTCAGGAAGACACCTTTCATTCTCATTGCTGAAGTGCACCTGCTGTCACACTTACGTGACATGGCCATCGCTTCAGACATTCAGCTGTGCTCTCATAGCTGATGGTGAGAACCGGTACGCGCTGTCCTCTGTTGGGGCGGTGTCCTCGGCCTTCAAAGGACTTCTCACTTGTTTTGAAAGACACAGCGTTTCAAGCATAGTTTGTTCCACTTCTCAAACCACCCCAGAAGCGGAGAACAGGGAGCAGATACCTTACTCAACACGGGTCAGCCTGTGGAGGAGCTGCAAAGTGAAAACCCCGCCGGAGAGACATCCCGTGTGTCACGGGGCAGGAAGAGCAGCATTGTTAGGACAGCAGCGCTCCTCAGACGGATCTGCAGGTTCAACACAGTATCAGTCAGAGCCCTCGCTTGGCTTTTTAAAAATTTTATTTTTATTTGTTTTGTTTTGAAGTTGACAAGGTGATCTTAAAGTTTGTGTGGATATACAGGGGACCCAAAATAATCTTAAAAAAAGAATAAAGTTGCTGGGTGTGGTGGCGCATGCTTGTAATCCCTGTCCTTAGGAGCCTGAGACAGGAGGATCGCAGGTTCGCGGCCAGCCTCAGCTACTTAGTGAGGCCCTCCGCAACTTAGTGAGACCCTGTTTCAAAATAAAGAATAAAAAATAGGGCTGGGGGTGTAGCTCGGAGGGAGAATGCCCCTGGCTTCAATCCTCAGTACCACAAAAAAAAAAAAAGAACAAAGTCGAAGAACTTACACCTGTCATTTTCAAAACCTAGAAAACCAGAGTACGTTCAGAACAGAAATATGCCAACATACAGGTAAACACAGAGCCCCACAGACAGAGAATAGAATCGAGACTCCCAAACCCTCGTATTTATTGACATTCTTGATGAAAGTATCAAGACAATTCAACGGGGGAAGAATATTTTTCAGCACATGGTGCAGAGGCAACTGGATATCCACAGGTGAACGACTTAGATTGGATCTTGACCTAGCACCATATAGAAAAATTAACTTAAAATAGACCCTAAATGTAAAAGCAAAAAAGAGTAAAACTCCTAGAAAATGTATGGGAATATATCTTTGTCACCTTGGCTTATGGTTTCATAAGTACGTCACCAATAAAGCACAGGCTACAAAAGAAAAAAATAGGTGAATTACCAAAACTAAAAATGATCAGAACTAAAAATATCCAGTTGACACAATAGAAGTATGTGCAAATCATATTTGACAAAGGACTCACATCCAGAACGTGTTATAAAAAGACAAATGACCCAAGTCACTCTTTCTTATGTTCCATAGGGGTAGAAATTAGGTCATAGAAGTGTTTTTTTGTTTGTTTTGCGGTACTGGGGATGGAACCCAGGGGCATTCTCCCTCTGAGCTACACCCCCAGCCCTATTTTTTATTCTTTGGTTTGAAACAGGGTCTCACAAAGTTGCAGAGGGCCTCACTAAGTAGCTGAGGCTGGCCGCGGACCCAGATCCTCCTGTCTCAGCCTCCCAGGTATTGGGATTGCAAGTGTGCGCCATGTTGCCCAGCTCATAGAAGTGTTTTAATGTTTAAGTCCAGACTCGATTCTGACTCGTTGCTAATCTATTTGGTGATCAGTATTATTGACACTAAATTTTTTGATACAATGAAGGCTCTTCACACAGGTAATGGTAAAAAATACTGTTTTTGCCAGATGTGGTGGTGCATGCTTGTAATCCCAGAACTTGGGAGGCTGAGACAGGAAGATCCGGGTTCGCGGCCAGCCTCAGCTACTTAGTGAGGCCCTTTGCAACTTAGTGAGACCCTGTTTCAAAATAAAGAATAAAAAATAGGACTGGGGGTGTAGCTCAGAGGTAGAATATCCCGGGTTCAATCCCCAGTACTGCAAAAAAAAAAAAAAACTGTTTTTAAGTATTATAACTTTCCCTCACAGAGCTTTTCTCAGGTTGTTGTGTAACTCTGAGTGGTGTAGCCAGGGCGGCTGGCTCTGACTGGTGTCCTGAAGTTAATTGTCACCCGAGCTCTTGTCATTTAGGCACTTGCCCTGTGAGCCCACCTGCCTTCACCGTTGTCCCTGCGCATGTCCTTGTCCTGTGTGGCCAGCAGAGGGGGCCGCGAGCATGGTGGAGAAAGTCCGGAGGGAGTCCTTGGTGGGACCCTCCCCCGGGAGGGTGTGCGGACAACTTTAGAACTTTGAAAACTTTTTCCCCCCAAAAAAGCATTTGCTGTACATGTTAAGGAATGTGTTTCAGAAAGCCTTAAAAAAAGAATATTTTGGATCTTGTGTAGTTACCAAGCCCGCTAGAAATTAAATTGTTGAAATCCTTTGTTAATTAGTGGGAAAACTAGCCAGTGCCGAAGCCTTCATTCCATGAGTTCTCTCACACCAAAACTTGGAGCGGCATCTGTCCATGTGTGCGCAGTGCTCAGGATCTGAATGTCTCTTTTGGGTGCGTTTCGTAGGTCTCCATCACGTTTTTGCCCAGAGATCGAGGTGACTATGCCCAGTTCTGGGATGTCGAGTGCCACCCTGTTCAAGAGCCGCACAGGACACACACGTTGAGAGTCCAGCTCTCTGGACACGTGAGTGTTATGCTGGGTTTGAGCGGGTCATCGTGTGTCTACTGAAGACCCCAGTGTCACCAACAGGAAGACACCTGAAAGCGCAGGCTCTCCTGGGCCACGTCTGTCCCCGATCCCCAGTGCTCTCGTCTGTCTCTAGTAGTTGACACGTGCGAGGTCTGGGTTTGGCTCTACTGACCAAACACTGCATGAAACCAGTGTTTGACTTAATTATATAAGTGTGTATGCATGAGGTGGGGGCAGGGCTAGACAGTGTGTGGAATAGGGTGTGCAGTTCAGGGGATGTAAGAATCATAACTCTCCTGTTAAAAAATGTTAAAGGAGCCGGGTGTGGTGGCGCACGCTTGTAATCCCAGTACTTGGGAGGCTGAGACCGAAGGATCGCAGGTTCACGGCCAGCCTCAGCTACTTAGTGAGGCCCTCCACAACTTAGTGAGACCCTGTTTCAAAATAAAGAATAAAAAATGGGGCCGGGGGTGTAGCTCAGAGGGAGAATGCACCTGGGTTCCATCCCCAGTACCGCAAAAAAAAAAAAAAATGTTAAAGGAAACTAGAATTCCAGTAGGAATTCTGCAGACACTCTAGTCTGTGTATTTTCTTTCTTTTGCGGTACCGGGAATTGAACCTAGGG
>PVJS01048255.1:0-15127 GCA_004027185.1 Glis glis
TTTGTGTATGTACATCATGTGCTATAGTGTGTTTCCCTCCACTCCCCGCCCAACTCCCTCAGTTAGGTCACCTTCTTTGTCCATCTAAAGATTTCTTCTTCTTCCTTTCTAAGTCCCTTCTACGTCCCATTCTATCTAGCTCCCACAGATTAGGGGGAACATCCGATTTTTTACTCTTAGTGTTTTACTAATATCGCTTTAAAATATTTTTGTAATACAGGGGATTGAACCCAGAGGCATTCTATCTCTGAGCTACACCCCTAGCCCTATTTTATTTTTCATTCACAAACAGGATCTTGCCAAGTTGCTGAGAGGCTCACTAAGCTGCTGAGGCTGGCCTTGAACCTGTGATCCTCCTGTCTCAGCATCCCAAATAGTAGGATTACTGGTATGCACTACTATGCCTGGCTTCTAGGAATTGTTTTCTCATAACCATATGCTATCCAAATATATATTAAAATGTTTATTTAAAAATTGAATATAAGCCAAATAAAATCCTTGCATGGATCATGCTACAATTTACTCTGAAGTTATAAAATAATCAAAGAAAGTTATCATAGAGAAAAAACTATTAAACTTTTATAATTATTTTAAAACTTTCAATTTAACCAAGAAACTCTAACATCTTATTCCTTTATTAAAATAAAATAAAATAAAATATTATCTTTTATTAATTTGAATAATCATTTTAAAAACACAAGGGAATATTACGCTACTATGTATCAGCAAAAATAAATAAAAATATAATTGCATACTGAATATATAAAAGTCAAAATCAATTGTAATTATTAATTTGGATTGCCTTTAATATTTTAACATTTATTGAATTCCTAATATTATATAATAAAGGCCCCGTTAGCTGCTTCTTGTTATTTATTATTTATTCATTTTGAATTTTTGTTCAATAATCTTAAACTAACATACCAGCATATACCAGCAGACCAACATAACTTATAAAATTCAGGAATGAATACACAGATGTCTATCTTTAAGTATTGCAAGTATTGCATTTAATTTTTTTGCCTTTGTCGAACAAATTTTGTCATGTTTTCAAAATAGATTTACTTTCCTCTCTAGAATAATTCTTCATAAATTGCCAATGTCATTCCTAATACTGCTAACTTGCTTACTATTTATCACAGTATGATCACCTTGCAAAACACAGTTGCCCATTTCTAACTCTTTTTGTCTAAAAATTATATTGGCTAATTTCAGATCTGGAGTCAACCATATAGTTTCAAACTATGCTTTAATTTTTAGTTTAGTGTAATTCAGTAAACATGCAGAGGACCTGTGATGGGTGGAACATGGACACGTTTTGTCCACCATCCCAGATGTGGAGCACCTATAAAAACATCAATTGACCAATAAAGATACCAATACCATTGACAGTAACTTTAAAATAATTATAATGCTTGCAGAATTGAAAGCATAGGACTCCATTGGTTAAGGCAGGCATCATGTAAATAGAAAACTAAGAAAATAAAGTTTGTCATTTTGTTAAAGAAACTTGTACCTCTATTTTGTTGTGTTAGTCATATAATCTTGACCTCACAGAATGCTGCCACCCAGAATAATCTAGAAGAGTTTTCCCTTTGAAAAATGATGATGATAACAGCTATGTCAAGCCAACAATGACAAAATCATGTCCTTGTCTCCAGTGCCAAGAATACCTTTAATTATTGATATGAAAAATAATTTAGGAATTATTAAGTCAAGCAGGGTTTTTATTTTCAGAAAAGATCCCTTCATGCAATATAGTAAAAAGGGTAATATTTATTCTTGGTTGCATTCAATAAATAATAGCCATTTTAATGACCTTCAGGAGAAACTAAAAATATACCAGTCAAGATTTACCATTACAGAAGATCTTACAAAAGAATCAGACAAAATTTGAAAAAATATTTTATCTTAAATTGGTTGTACTAGGCATTAAATGATTTCCATAAAGCATTGCTTACATATTTCCAATGATGACTCTTTTGGAATTATCTCCTTAGAGTAAGGATGAAAAACAAGCAGCTTTATTTCTATAGGCATAACTTGTTTTCCCACAAATTGTGGTATATTGTCTAATTGTTCCCCTTAAACACAATCCATATCATTGACTATTTCTTGAGTTTGGGCAAAATATCTTCCCCATCAACTAAACCAAATCAAACTAAAAAAAGTCACTGATAACTTCCATGTTGCTTAATCCACTATTCAAATTTGGCCCTTGTCCTTTTCCCTCTGCTTGGTATGCATTTTTTCACTTGGATGCTAGGACATTTGTCTGCCCTGGTTTTCTCCCTACATTTCTACTCTTTTGTGATCTTTGATGGTAACCTCTCAGCTTCTCAAATTCTAAACAGTCTTTGGATCTCTTCTCTCTCTATGCTCACTTGCTTGTCTATTTCCTCTAGCCTTAAATTTAAATATCATGTTTACGTTGATGGTTTTAAAAATTACTTCTCTATTCAGACTTCTCACCCGAACCCCACACTCTGATATACGGCTGTCAATTTGACATATCCGTTTGTATATCTAATAAATATTTTGATCTCCTGAGATTAAAAATGGAACTCTGATTTTATATCCTGAAGCCTTTTTCTGTTCAAGAAATGGCAACTCCATTCTTTATGATGTCCTGACCCCAAACTTTGAGATTAACCTTGACATTATTTTTTCTCACCCCACATGCGATCCTCCAATTTAACAGCAACCATTATCGATTATAACTACAAAATATGCTAAGACTCTCTGCACTTCTCCCTCTTTTTCCTGCTATGGCTCACATCTTTTTTTTTAACATGCTTTTATTGGTGCATTGTAGTCTCACATCACAGTGAATATCTATTTGATGTTAAAATATATGCACACAGCTCTTGGCGTCCCCCCGTCTCCCCCCACCCATATGAAGTACCGAGAATGATGATGGTATATTCTCACATGTACACATTGTTTATGGTAGTAATTCCACTGATTCACTTCTTTCTTGCCCGTCCCCTTCCCTTGTACCACTTCCCTTGCCCCAATGAAGGTTCTCCTTGTGTGTCCCCACTACTCCCTAGGTTGCACATATTAATGAAAACATATGTCCTTTCTTTTTTTGTGTGATTGGCTGATCTCGCTTAATATAACATTACGGCTTGCATCTGAATCACCACCCCAGAACCAGTTTATTTTAGTAGCCACCTAACCATTCTTTCTACTTCCATCCTTGCTTTCTCTTCAGTCTCAACACATAGAAAGAGTGCTCATGTTTAAATCAGCTAACAATATTCTTCTGCTCAAATGTATTTCACTCTAAGTAAAACCCCAAATCCTTGCAATAGGGTCCTAAGACCCTACTTGATATTCCTCATCCTTCTTACATCTCTGACTTGGTGTGTTCTTTTCTTCCCCTCATTTGTTTATCCTTCTCAGCCACTCTGGCCTTTTTGCCTCTCATTAATACATTTGTATATCATTAATACATCTTTTTTTGGTGTATGGTACTGGGGAGTAAACCCAGGGGTATTCTGCCTCTGAGCTACACACCCAGCCCTATTTTACTTTTTAGTTTGAAATAGGGTCTTGCTGAGTTGCTGAGGGTCTTGCTAAGTTGCTAAGGCTGACCTTAAACCTGTGATCCTCCTGTCTCATTCTTCCAAATAGTGGGGTTACAGGCACGTGCCACCACACCTGGCTTAATGCATTGGTGTCCAAACAGGCTTTGCATTTGCTGTTCACTCTGAACAGAATTCTTGGCTCACTCCTCTACCTGCACATACTGACTCACCTGGCCTATTTCCTACTCACACATAAATTTACAACCTAATACCACCCTGCAGATACTTCGGATTTCTCTTTCCTGCTGTATTTTTTCCTTAGTACTTATCAAATCTGATGTACTATATATGTTACTTATTTACTTTTCTTTTGTCCACCTTTTCCCACTAAAATGTTAAACTCCATGAAGGTTGATCTTTTTGTCTTTTTTTTTTTTGCTGCCATTTCTTTGATTGACACCAGTCTCAAACTATCGAATGCACTCAAAAATATTTATTATTGGTGAACAAATAAGTAAAAGTTTACAAGTTGTGTAGTTATCTGAAAGAATATATCTCGACTCTTGTTTTGTGTCCTTCCCACTCTAGTTTCTCCAGGTCTGGAATATTTCTGGCTCTTGGCTGACTTTAATCTCTACTCCAGTGACTTTGATCTTAAAATTTCATGACAGGCCCATCTAATTCCAACTCTCTATATCATTCTTTCCAGATTCTCTGCACCGTGGCCCCTCCCACTTGGCAGGTAAGACAGCCTGTTTGTGCTGCTGGCTTTGCCTGAATTCACTTGTTATACCACCACCTAGTGTCTGTGGCTCATTTCTCAACATCAAGTTATGCCAGTCTGGTTGGACTTTTTCCCATCACCTTTCATGGATTCATCTCTCTTGCACCTGGATGTACCCAAAAGATTGTACCTGCCTCACCCGCAAAGGCATGTCTGATTGCATTTATCTGTCCTTCTCAGTCTGCCTCATATTGTTGCAATCTTCCCCAGCTAGGCCACAAGATAGGACAAGTATTCACAGTGCCCGCCTTCTGCTTTTGAGAACTTTTCCTCTTCAAGTATAAGGCATTTGCAGTAAATGTGGATCTTGGCCTGAATGAGGGCAGAATGAAATTCTGGGGCTCAAAAAAGTCTATCTTATAGGAAAAGGGAAATGCATGGCCTCGGGGATCTGGGTGGAAAACTGAGGATTGTAGGCCATTCTGCGTCTGGCAGACCCCCTTCAGTGAACCACCAATGGTGGCTCATCTTAGCCCTTAGCCCATATAACCTTAGGGTAGGGGGAGAGAGACACACGAGGGAGGGAGGGAGAGGAGGGAGGGAGAGAGAGAGAGAGAGAGAGAGAGAGAGAGAGAGAGAGAGAGAGAGAGAGAGAGAGAGAGAGAGAGAGAGAGAGAAAGAGAGGTTATTTTCCTTTTTTAGGATAGTAAGAAGAAAGTATCCCTAGGAAATGTATCTTGGTACAACCCTATCCAATGTACCTGTTTTGTGTTGGATGTTAGGAATTTAAGGGTTTTAATTTTTTTTGTTTTGTATTATTTTGTTTCTATAAGACCAGATCATATGAGGAAAACATAGATATAAATACATTTTGTAAACTCTGTAGACTGCGATAATAGAAGTGTTCATTTAAGTGTGTTGGAGGTTGGCGTGCATGAGGCTAAGGAGCCTAGCAAAACTCTGGTACTTCAGAGTGAATTCTGCTGTTCAATGTGGCTGACATAGAGTGAATACAGGGAAGTGATTGGAGATAATACAAAGTAGCTAGCTCAAAATGATTAGGGAATTCACAGAACGTGTGTCGAGAATGGCCCCTCAGTATTTTGTGGGATGTCTAAATTCCTTAGTAATTATAGAAATGTAATAAAGTCACAATGCAATATCATAGAGCACCCATTCAACTAACAGAATCTGGAAGGTGGGCGAATCCAAGTGTTGATAAGGGCATGGGAAACCAGGAACATTCATGAATCCCTGGTTCATGGAGCTGTTTGGGAATAAATCTGGCTGTACTGAATGAATTAAGTATGCATGTAGCATGCCATTGCAATGGGAATCTCTGGTAGAGTGTTTTGATTCAGCTTCAGGAAACAACTATTTTGAAAAGGACAACAGTTGGTGGGATGTGCAAGCCATGGTTGTAAAATAATAAAGCTAATGCACTTATCCCACCAAAACTGCTTCTGGGAAGGATTTCCATGATTTACTTTCATAAGCAACCAGGGCTTTGCTTCCTTACTCATTCCCATATGATATCCTACTTTGCCACAACATCCATTTCAAATCTTAGCACTTTCTATTTTATTGGTCTCCATTCATTTATTTCTTAATAGTTCTTTGTGAGTATTTTTTGGGGGTGCCTCATGATAGTTTCTACTCCAACCACCATACTTACATTAAACATTTATCCCACTGAATTTTAATAGTCTTAATATATTTTTCCACTAAAACTCTGATTTGTTTTCATAAGTCAATTGGAAAAGTAACATACTATTCCTAATCCATGACATAAGAGGCATCTTTTGTGATTTTTACCCATCTGAATCTTAGCATACTGTGATCATTTTGATTCAATCAGTACAATGAGTAGGTGGAAAGTTTTAATGAGGAAAATTTTTCTGAGGTAGGTGAGTTGAGAACAAATGTTTATTATGTGTTGGGGAAAATGAAAGAGGAGGGCATTCCAATTGATGGGAAACTCAAAGCCACACAAATAAGTAGCATAGAAGAGTGGAAAGTTGGCTGGATTTAGCTGGAGGGGAGAGTCAGTCTGTAGTGGGAAAAGATAAAACTAGAGAGGTACAAAAGTGCTAGTTGACAGAGGACCTTGAATTATAGGCCAAGAGTTTAGACTTGATATGTTAGGAGTAGCTGATTCTTGAGCAGGAAGGTGATGTGATAAAAATGGCATTTGCAGAAGATTATTTTAGCAGTTTACAAAGGAATAATTGTAGCAAAAAGAGACTGGCATTAGGATCACCAGCAAAGAAGTTATTGTAACCCCTGTGTAAACAGAATAGGACTGAAGTCATAGAAAAGGGGAAAAAAGGATGAATATGCCAGTTACCAAAACTAAAGATTTCAAAACTTGGTTCTTGGACATCTGTTTCAGAATTATCTGGGATGCTTGCTAAAATTTATATTCTTGTACTGTATGCTAAGACTTTTCAACGTGATTTTTCAGAGTGAGAACTGGGAACTAGCATTTTAACAAATTCCCTGTGAAATTTCTTTTCACTTTAAACTTTGGAAACAGACTGACTATATTTACGGTGAGGAAGGGAGAGAACAATGATAATGTGGTAGCTCATCTAGGGCTCAGAAAAATGATAGGGTGATCAATAGAATTTTTAATAGTTCTTTTGTTATTGTTTTAGGGAATACCTTTAGATTCATAGCAATATTGAGCAGCAGGTACAGGTTGCCCATAGACACTGCCTCCACACAGGCACAGCTTTCCCCACTATCAACACTTTCCCCTAGAGTTCAACATTTGTTACAACTGATGAACCTGCACTGACACATTATCATCCACAGTGGGCAGGTTTATATTAGGGTTCAGTCTTGGTATTGTATACTCAATGGGCTTGGACTAACATACATGGCATGTATCTATTACTATGTTATTACACAGAGTAGTTTCACTACTCTAAAAGTCCTCTGTGCTCCATCTATTCATCCTTCCCCCTTCCTCCTCTGTCAACCACTGATCTTACTGGTCTCCATAGTTTGCCTTTTCCAGAATGCCATAGAGTTGGAATCATACAACATGTAGCCCTATCACATTGGTCTCTTTCACTGAGAAATATGATTTTATATTTCTTACCAGTATTTTCATGGCTTTTATTAGCTTGGAGTAACACTCCATTACCTGGATGTACCATAACCTATTTATCCATTTTCTTACTGAATGACTTCCTGGTTGCTTCCAAGTTTTGCCAATTATGAACAAAGTTGCTATGGATATCCATGCGCAGGTTTTTGAGTAGACATGTTTTCAACTTTTGGTGGCAAATACCAGAGAGTTTGAATGCTGGGTCCAAACTTTCCTCCAAAGTGAGGGCTCCATTCTGCATTCTCACAAGCAATGAGTTAATAGATATGTGAAATAAACTGAGCAAACATGGAAGAGAAAAATACTAAGTTTAAAGTCAACATAGTAAGATTAAAATAAAAAGAAGAACCCTCATAAACATGGACTTGACCAAGCAGAAAGTTAGTAGAAAATCTGCATTAAACAAAAATGTGGAAAAGACCACACTATTGCTGATACTCGAAACCATTAAACAGTGGGTGTTGGTTTATACAAAATGAAATAGAGATTCATGACACAGAGGAAGGAAATGGTACAAATAATACAAATATTCTTATGTCCATACAAGGTTTCACTACCAGTCTCACTAAGTTGTATGCCAAGGGATGACGGGGGAGAGGTGAGTATACAAAGGGAAATGCACCAACCAAGTGATGCATGTACATGTGTTTGTATCGCTTTGAATCTCACTATGATGTATAATTATGTTGCACCAATAACAGCATATAGTAAAAAAACAACATAGCTTGAAGGAAAAAGATGTAGACATTCCAAAAAAAAATTTTTTTGTGGTACCGGGGATTGAACCCAGGGGCGTTCTACCTCCGCGCTACACCCCTGGCCCTATTTTTTTATACTTTATTTTGAAACCGGGTCTCATGAAGTTGCGGAGGGCCTCACTAGGTAGAGAGAGAGAGAGAGAGAGAGAGAGAAAGAGAGAGAGAGAGAGAGAGCAAGCTGAGGCTGGCCAGGAACCCTGATCCTCCGGTCTCTGCCTCCCAAAGTACTGGGATTACAAGCGTTCGCCACCACGTCCGGCTCGACATTCCAAAATTTAATGAGTAGAAATTTAAAAGTTCAGCAGCAAAGGAAGAAAAGCAAACAGAGATAGAGATAAGAATCTATATCTGACCTTTGAGTAAAATCAGGGAAGGAGAAACATTTAAAATAATTTAAAAGGGAAGTTTTGTCCGGGGTAGCTTTTATAACATCCTTGGATGTCATGTCATCAAACCTAGCTATTTGTTTCCCAAATTTAATTTGGGACAAGGACCAGTTGGTTCACCTATTAAAAAAAACTCAGATTCTCAAGCCTCGGAGCAAATCAAAGTCAGAATATCTAGGAGAAAACCCAGGAATGGGAATCTGGCAAGTTTCTCAGGTAAGTTTTATGATTGCTCAGAGGCCTGTTGTTTCCTATAGAGATTCACAATTCCCAGACTGTCCGTAGGGGGATGGTGGTTCATGTTGTGATAATTCAGATGTAAACTGTAGACTTGTTTCCAGAAATGGTTAACTGAAATTACATAAGGCACAGATGTAAACATTCTTCTGGATTAAAATAGAGTAGTAATATTTAATCCAAGGTGATTTTTTTCCTGAGGATATTTGGTAACATCTGGAGACAAGTGTGATTGTCACAAAATTGGGGGTGGGGTAGTGTTACAGACTTCTAGTAGAGAACAGATGCTGCTAAGCACCCTGTAAAACAAAGGACAGCCCTTACCTCTTCCCACAGCAAATGTTAATTTGTGTGACATGTCAATAATGCTAAATTCAGAAAGAATAAGAAAAGGAGGATTATAGTTAAATGCAATGTGGTAACAGGTTTGGATTATAAGTTAAAATTAAACATAACAGAAGTAATGGCTATAAAACATTCTCAAATACTTGTGGAAAATTAACTAGACATAATATAAAATTATTAATTTTCTAAGGTGTAGTGTCATTTAAGTTACTAAAATGAATATTCTTTTACTGAGGACATGCATGCTGAAGCCTATAAACTAGATTTGAATGACAGAGCAAAAAAATTGTATGCATACATACATACATACATCTATATATAGAGATAACATGTGATAAAATATTAACAACTTTTAGTATAGGAAGAGGTACACAAATGTTCATGTATTATTCTTTCAAGTTTTGGTGTCTTAGAATGTTTGAAATTTGTACACTAAAAAGTTGTGGAATACAGCATTGTAGGTATTTTAATAATAGAGGCTTTTGATTTGGACAGATTGATTCCTTGTGCTTGGTTTGATTCTGAAATTGATTTCAACTTCCATTTGATACTACTTTAGGCTGTTCCCACTACCTCTTGCCCTTAGTCATTTCAAGACTCTGAGACCCATTTCCTGACAGGAGCAGCTTAGGCAATGGGCACGTGACTGAGTGAAGAATCCATCAGCTTGGGCCAGTCTCCCTCCTTTATTTCACTTCTCTTCCCTCTTTCTTTTATCTGGATGGCTTTTGCTCTCTAGGGGCAAAAGAGTCCAGACTGCCTCATTCCCTTTCACATCTCACTGCTGGGTCTAATTACCTGTGTGGTACCTGTGAATGGGAAACTACCCAGTGGCTTTAAAAACTGTCCCTTCAGGCACACAAAAGAGGAAAAGAGATAAAGCACCATACAGCTTTGCTTTCACTCGAACTATCTACACCCTACCACAGCTACTTTCTAATCATGATATGATAGCTGGAGCGACTAAATTCCTGCCGTGGTGAAGTTGTAATCTCTTGCTCTCTCTCCCGTTACCCTGCCATACATTCCAGGGTAATGAACCATTTTGCCTGAAGCCTGCCTTTCAGCTTGGGATAGTTTATAAGCTGCTGAACTTGAATTCAAATACACACACACACACACACACACACACAATTGCTTTTTCTCTATTGCTAAACATTCAAAAATATCTTTTGAATGTTTCACAGTGCTGTGTCTACTGGAGTGCTCCATAGATATTGTATGAGTTAATAGAGCACAGGTTTAAAATATATTTCCTACCAGTGGTCAACATACTTAAATATTACTGAGAAATCAATATGGGGTAAATTCATAGATCAAGAGTAATTTCTGAGAAGAATCTAATTAATGTGAGTTTCATGTCCACCAAATCATAGGTAAATAGAGGTAGTGAATATAAACTCAGTGAATTTACCTTCTTGACTTTGATGTAGATGGCTATATAGTGGTTATTACTTATGTTCATAGAGAAATATTGTCACCTGACCTTTGAATTAGAGTTAAAATAGTATATTTCTGCCAAGTGCACTGATACACACCTGTAATCCCAGTACTTGGGAGGCTGAGACAGGAGGATAGTCTCAGCAACTTAGAGAGACTCTCAGCCACCTAGACCCTGTTTCAAAACAAAAAATAGAAAGGGTTAAGGGATATAGCTCAGAGGTAGAATGTCCCTGGGTTCAATCCTCAGTATCACAAAAAAAATAAAGAAATAAAGAAATATATTTCTACAAAACAGGAATGGTAGTGGCTCAACAAAAATAGCTTCTGATGGTAGATGATAAGATTATGGTTATGGCATATTTTTCTGGCTATAAGTAAGGGCTTTCAATATGCTTTTTTCTCATACTTTCAATATTTTAGAGGTCTGAAACTCCAGGTGAGACAGGTAGAGGTCTGAAACCCAGGTGGGACTGATATTTCATTCTGCAGTTATGGTGACGGAGAAAACTGTCTTAAGCAGGATTACTCTTGGCTTTATTTTATGAGCTTTATCAGAAACAGCATTTTATTAACTCTTCAAAAAAAGGCTGTTATTTTTCTTATATCTGTCTGCATATAGTTTGAGGAGAGACATCTAAGTTAATAACTTAGCATCTAAGTGAATGTTTCCATGTTTAATTTTTTTCTGCATAGAGACCAAACTACTTCTCAGAAGTTTTCCAAAGATAGGTTAGCATCGACTTTTCAACTGAAGCTTGACTTTTCCAATAAAATTTTCTAAATTAATAAAGTTCTACAGTGAACTCTACTTCTTTAGGAGAGTTCCACGAATATGTTCACAGATTTGGATCCTTGAAGCATATCATTTCACAAAATGATACATGTTCTATAATAAGCATATACATATATTTACATTAATAATTATTTGCAGTAATTTCTGAGTAATTATATCTGAATAATTTTTTAAAAGAGCTGGATTATACTTTAAATTGAAATAATTTTGTAATTGTTGGTATATTTTTGTGCTATTACAATTATGATGATTTCAATATCATGTATGGGGAAAGGGTGAGTGGAGAGGGAGCCAGGGGAAAGCCCACCAAGTGCTGTGTGCATGTCTGTCACTATCACTATGAACTACATTATGATGTGAGACTATAATGCACCAATAAAAGTATTTTAAAATAAGTAATAAAATTGTAGACAGTCAAAATATTTAATTTGATGATAATCTTTTCTTGGAATTCATGATATGGTTCTAGTTAAAATATTGCACAAAATAATATGTTATTTATAACTAAAGGATATATGTACATATAGCTTTATAGATAGGTAGATATTAAATGTACAGAGAGACAAACAGATGGATTTCTGGAAAGAAATAATGCCCCAAATGCTAAAAAATATATCTGAGGATAGATAGATAATACTAAAGGACTGGAAAAGGAAGGGTTATAATTTTCTCTTTGTAGCTAGTTTTATTTTTAAAGTATTTCCATAACATACACTACATAGTATTTAGGATCCAGGCACAGTGGTGCATGCCTGTAATTCCAGCTACTTAGAAGACTGAGGCAGGAAAATTGCAAGTTCAAGGCCAGCCTGGGAATTCAGTGAAATCCTGTCTCAAAATAAAACAATAAAAAAGGCTGGGGGCTTATCTTAGTGGTAGAGCACCACTTGGTTCAATCCCCAGTATCATAAGTAAATAATATTTAGGGGGAAAAACGCTGCAATGCTATAATGCATTTACATATAAGTATATGTGCATAATATGTGTATTTATGCCTGAAATAAGCCATTGAACACTTGGTACACTTTATATTAGGATTCTGGAGAGAACCTAACTTTCTTTAAAAAATATCAACATATCACAAAGAGTGAAAAGTCAGATGTTCTTGCTAATATGTGGAAGCTAGGGAGAATGGGACTTAGAAGGGAACCCCAGACAGAGAAGGAGAAAACTTTAGTTGAGCAAAGAAGGAGACCTAACTGAGAGAGACAGGAGGGGGGAAGAGGGAAATACACTAATGCACATGATGTGTACACACAAACTTATCAGAGTCAATCACTATGCTGAGCCCAGAAAGGAGGGAAGAGGGAGGGAATAGGGTGGGATTTGAGGGAGGGCTAAATGAGCAATGTGTGCATGCATGCTTCTGATACCCTGACACTTATCAAAACGTATAACTACGATGCACCAATAAATGTAAGAAATAAAAAAAGAAAATATTTCTGATGGCAGTCAAGGAATGTATAATCAAGCATGCAGCACAGCCTACATGAAAAGTAAATAAATGCTTATTTGTCACTAAGTCAATTAAGGGCTTCAACTCGCAACCTGACTGTGAGTCTCAGGATTGTGAAAAAATGTGTGTGACATTTGACGTTTAAAGGGAATTCCAATATATTCAACTGCAGGCAATAAATGCCAACACAGTGCTCTTGGCAATAACATCTCAGAACCCCTGTAGAGAAGACAGAGTCAGAGAACACCGAGCAAATAGCGAGTCGCCAGTGAACCACCACACACAGGAGTGGAACAATTACTTCATAGATTTGCTAAGTTGCAACATTAAATATAGCATAGGATATTTAAATGTCAAGGAAGAAGAGTAGCTTGCCGCCCACTTGCCTGAAGCACACTAGTCAGAAATAAACAGGTTCATTTTGAACAGAAGCACCAAATGAACCACAAACCTTTAAGTTAAATGCAGTCCTATAAATGCAAGTCAAGATGCTGTCCAGAGGAAGCACATGGGAGGACTCAGATGGAATAGAGCACTGATGGTTTTGTATTTTAGATGCACATGTATTATAAACTGAATATCAGAAACATCTTGGATAATGGCTAAAGTGACAATAAATCATGTTAATAGTTCAATGAATGCATTTACTTAGCACTTTTCACATGTGAGTTTTCCTATGGTAATCAGCAGAAATGAGAAACGCTTTCCTTGTCCAACGTCCACAGCCTTGTATGGAAGGGACAGACAGGAAACACAACAGTGAAAAAAGTGACACAATAAAGGTGTATGTAGTGATTTGGAGGCAGAGAACTAAGAAACGAATTTCGATTGAGGCCATGAGAAGGCATCCCATTGGAGGTAATGCTCTTGATAGACTTAGACTTAATAAGCACGTTTTCCTTTCCAATGACAACTGTCTCAGGCAGACATTTGGCCAATGCTACATGATACGATTCTCAGAAAGAGTTACCAGTAAGGCACATATTTTATGTTTTGAGTAGAAAAAGACACAAGTACTTTAGAAACTTCATATGCATATGGCAAAGCTAATATTTGTATGCCTCTTCCCATTTCCAAAAGGACAAAACACAGGAGGCTTAGAAGTAGAATTCCAAGTTTCCTTTCCAAAATATGCCTGGTGGTGACTGAATAATAATGCAATAAAAGTCCAAAAGTTTAATTGGAAAAAATAAAATCAATTGAGTCTATTAATAGTCCACTGCTTTAATGACATTCAAATAGTATACAATAGTCCAACATCTGGTAAGATATTTTGTCAAATCTCTGTTTCTGTCTTGATTTTCTAGGGTTGCAAATTCTGAGGATGCTTGAGAATATATCCTTAAATAATCTTTGTAAAAACAAGTAAAGTATCTATGATAACCCTATGAGGATTGACTGGAAGTAAGTACTTGCTCATATTAATGGGGATGTTAAAACCCAGAGAGAATTTCCTAAAATTGCTCACCAGGGATAGAATTAACTCAATGTTTGTCAGGGTTCAACACTTTAATAATTGTTGGAAACTTTAATACACAAGATCAAGATTGGATCAAACAATTAGAAAATCAGCAAGGAAACAGAAGACAAGGCCTAGCAAACATCTATAGGACATTCAACAAAGTCAGAATAAAATAATCAGACATATAAGGGAAGACAGAGCTACAAATCTTACTCAGATAAAAAGCATTATGGATGGAACAATTTTGAATGAATAGTGTGCATCATTTTATTCTGTAATGTTAAATAACTTTGAGACTCTTGGTGATCTAGTGATATCCTGTTTCAAAACAAAAAGTAAAAAAGGCTGGGGGTGTAGCTTGGAGGTAGAATGCTCCTGGGTGCAACCCCTACAGCCCCTCCCCTAAATAAATTCATAAAAAGAGATATTACTGAAACTGAATTAAGAAGTAGATAACCAAATAGATCTATAACAAACAAAGAGATTGAATTAATAATTAAAATCACTCTCCCCAAAAGCCCAATCCCAGATAGCTCCACTAGTGAATTCTACCAAACAGTGAAAAGAAAATTTTATAAAATATTAAAGAAAAGGGGACACTTTTCAACTTATTTTATGAGGTCAGCATAATATGGATACCTCTGGCCGGGCGTGGTGGTGCACGCTTGTAATCCCAGTACTTTGGGAGGCGGAGACTGGAGGATTCGGGTTCACGGCCAGCCTCAGCTCGCGCACTCTCTCTCTCTCTTCTCTCTCCCTGTCTCTCTCTCTCTCTCTCTCTCCTTGTCTCTCTCTCTCTCTCTCTACTTAGTGAGGCCCTCCGCAACTTCGTGAGACCCGGTCTCAAAATAAAGTATAAAAAATAGGGCCGGGGG
>PVJS01048257.1:0-15127 GCA_004027185.1 Glis glis
TTTTTTTTTGCAGTACTGGGGATTGAACCCAGGGGCATTCTACCTCTGCGCTACACCCTGGCCCTATTTTTTATACTTTATTTTGAAACCAGGTCTCACAAAGTTGCGGAGGGCCTCACTAAGTAGAGAGAGAAAGAGAGAGACAGGGAGAGAGAGAGAGAGAGAGAGAGAGCTGAGGCTGGCTGCGAACCCAGATCCTCCGGTCTCCGCCTCCCAAAGTACTGGGATTACAAGTGTGCGCCACCACGCCCGGCTGGCATTCTGCTTCTGAGCTACACCCCAGCCCTATTTATTTATTTATGTATTTATGTATTTATTTATTTATGGCACTGGGGATTGAACCCAGGGGCATTCAACCTCCGAACTACACCCCAGTCCTATTTTATTTTTATTTGGAAATAGGGTCTCAATAGGTAATGAGAGTCTCACTATTTGCTGAGGCTGTCCTCGAACCTGCGATCCCCCTGTCTCAGCCAAGTACTGGGATTACAAGTGCGCGCCACCACACCCGGTTCCTGGGATCCTTTTATTTATTTTTTTTTTGCGGTACTGGGGATGGAACCCAGGGGCGGTCTACCTCCGAGCTACACCCCCAGCCCTATTTTTTATCCTTTATTTTGAAACTGGGTCTCACGAAGTTGGGAGGGCCTCACTAAGTAGCTGAGGCTGGGCGGGAACCCGGATCCTCCGGTCTCCGCCTCCCAAGTACTAGGATTACAAGCGTGCGCCACCGCGCCTGGCCTCCTGGGATCCTTTTAAAAGCAAGCCAGTGAGCCGGACATGGTAGTGTATGCCTGTAATTCCAATATTTGGGAGGCTAAAATATGAGGATTGCAGGTTTGAAGCTAGCCTCACAATTTAGTGAGACCCTGTTTCTAAATGAAATAGGGCTGGGGGTATAGTTTAGCAGTAGCATGCTCCCAGGCTCAATCCCCAGCACCACCAAAAAAGAAAAAAGAAAAAAAAAAAGAAGCGCATGGGGTGGGTGGGAGCTTGGTCCGAAAGCACAGTGGTCTGCCTTTAGACCAGGGCTCCAGGTGACCTCAGCTTGCCCCAGGCCATCCTGTGGGTTGCTACTAATTGGTTTGGCTGCAGCCCTGCTTGTTAAGTAGTTGTTGTTATTACTAACAACCCAGGCAGTGAGGCCCTGAAGCCTGCAGAGAGGCAGGCGTGGTCAGCCTCCGGCCTCCCCCATCAGGCTCCTAGCTGCTCTTGACTAGCTAGTTGGTCCCGGCCCTCTGGCCCCACTGATCAGTCCCAGGGCCCCACGTGGTACTCTGCTGGAGCTCAAGTCTTAGTGGGGCAGCTGGGGGGAGAGGCTACTCCTACAGGGCAGAGTCCTTTGGCAGCCAGGGCTCTTGAGCACTGAGGGGTCAGCTCACAGCCTGGGGCCAGAGTACTGTAGAGGTCCCTGCCTGCACACAGGAACCGGGAGTGGAGATAAAGCACACCCAAGCCCCTGGAGCCCCGGCCCTCCCTGAGCTAGCATTTACTGAGTCCCCACTGAGTGCCAGGCACTGCGCTATGCTTGCGCCTTGCCAATACTATCTAATTGAATGTTCAGGTCAAGCTCTTCAGGTAGGTACTATTATTTTTCCTGCTTTATAGAGAGGCAGCCCTGAGGTTTAGAGGAGATATACAGTGTGCCCAAGGTCAGGTGCTTCACAGAGATCCAGGGCATTGCCTGAGGACTGAGGAAGACCTATGTCCCCAGTGGCCCTGGCAGACCCCCGTCCATAGAAAGGATGCCAGTGAAGTAACATGCGTAGCTCCTTCCCCCGCGGCACACTCCTCCTGGTCCTTGGCACTCTGGTCACTCGGGCTGCTCCCCAGATGTTCTGCACCCCGCCCCCATCTGTCCCATGCCCTGGCCTCTGCCCTCTTTCAAAACATAGGTGTTTCTGTCCCCTCTCTCTGCCCTTGGTTCCTGGGATGAGGGGTCAGCTAGTGACTTCCTAGAAGGACAGTGATAATGGGGGTGTCAGGTGCTCTCCAGATCCAAGGGGTGGTTGGAGCTGGGATCTCAGGCCCTGCCCCTAGCTGTGCAGGAGAGAGATGCAGGTCGCTGAGGAGGCCCCTCCCGTGCTCCTTTGCCTGTCCTTGCAGTGAAAGTTAGGACACCGGAGCCGGAGCCGAGCAGAGAGGCCCTGTGGTGTAGGGGGGGGGGTTGAATCCAGGGGCATTCTACCTCCGGGCTACACCCCCAGCCCTATTTTTTATTCTTTTTTTTTTTTTTTTGCAGTACCCAGGGATTGAACCCAGGGGCATTCTACCTCCGAGCTACACCCCCGGCCCTATTTTTTATACTTTATTTTGAAGCCGGGTCTCACAAAGTTGCGGAGGGCCTCACTAAGTAGCTGAGGCTGGCCACAAACCCGGATCCTCCTGTCTCAGCCTCCCAAGTACTGGGATTACAAGCATGTGCCACCATGCCCAGCTGAATCATGAGCTCTGACTTCAGACTGCCAGGCCACAGTCAACACCAGCCGGGACAAGCCCCATAGCTCTTTGTGCCTCCGTTTCCCCTTCTCTGTAGAAGAGGGTTGTTGTCATTCCATGCCAAGCAACTAGAATGGTGTCTGACACACAGTGAGAAAGCAAAATGTGTTAGCTAATATATCTGTGTGTATTATTATCCTTGGTACATTGGGCCTACATTTAAAATTCAGAGCCGGGCGTGGTAGCGCACCCCTGTAATCCCAGTACTTGGGAGGCTGAGACAGGAGGATCCCAGGTTCTGTGTCAGCCTCAGCAACTTACTGAGACCCTGTTTCCAAATAAAAAATAAAATAGGACTGGGGGTATAGCTCAGAGGTAGAATGCCCCTGGGTTCAATTCCCCAGTAACAAAAATAAATATTAATTAATTAATTAATTAATTAAAATAAAATTCAGGTTCCAGGGTAACTTCTCACATTGAACAGTGGCAAGCAATGTCCAAGAGCCTGTCATGGTGGTGCAGGCCTTCCTGTAATCCTAGTACTTGGGAGGCTGAGACAGGATGATCGAAGGTTCAAGGCCAGCCTCAGGCCCGGCGTGGTGGCACACGCTTGTAATCCCAGTACTTGGGAGGCTGAGACCGGAGGATCAGGGTTGGCACCAGCCTCAGCTACTTAGTGAGGCCTCTGCAACTCAATGAGACCCTGTTTCAAAATAAAGAATAAAAAATAGGGCTGGGGGTGTAGCCCGGAGGTAGAATGCCCCTGGGTTCAACCCCTGGTACACCACAAAAAAAAAAAAAAGACCAGCCTCAGCAACTTAGCAAGACTCTCTTTCAAAATAAATAAATAGGGCTGGAGTGTAGCTTGGAGGTAGAATGCCCCTGGGTTCAATCCCCAGTACCAAAAAGTAAAAAAAAGGAAGAAGAAATGTCCAAGAATTTCTTTTGTGGCCCAGGTCAGTGGCAAGAAAGGCCCAGGAGTCTCTGTGTGGTCACACTCTTCTAGAGGGTGGAGAAGTAACTAATTATTCCTTCCCTCCTGGCCAGAGCGGGAAGCTGTGGGGCGGCCGGTTTGTGGGTGCAGTGGACCCCATCATGGAGAAGTTCAACTCGTCCATTACCTATGACCGGCACCTGTGGGAGGTGGACGTGCAGGGCAGCAAGGCCTACAGCAGGGGCCTGGAGAAAGCGGGGCTCCTCACCAAGGCTGAGACGGACCAGATTCTGCGTGGCCTGGACCAGGTACTCTCCATTTCCCACCCTAGACCCCTTCCCCATAGCTGCAGGCTCCCCCAAATCCCTGAGCCCAGATTGCAGTAGCCTAAGCCTGTTGTTTCACCTCATGATAATGATTTTATTAGAGAGATGCTGTAGCCACGTGCTGTAGTGACCATCTCTCTGCATCTTTTAATGACCCCCATATCCCCCAGGGCTCATGGGCAAAGGTGTGCTGGGTCTGAGATGCTTCCTCAGGGGCAGGAGCTGTGCCAGGACTCGGCTTCTTTACAAGGACCGTTAGCTGGCAGGAAGAGCGGGAACCAAAGTCGGGTGCATGGTGCACACCTGTAATCCCGGTACTTTGGAGACTGAGACAGGAGGATCGCAGGTTCAAAGACAGTGTGCAGTAACTTATCGAGACCCTATTTCAAAATAAAAAATAGCCGGGCGTGGTGGCGCACGCTTGTAATCCCAGTACTTTGGGAGGCGGAGACTGGAGGAACCGGGTTCGCGGCCAGCCTCAACTCGCGCATGCACGCGCGTGCACACGCTCTCTCTCTCTCTCTCTCTTTCTCCTTAGTGAGGCCCTCCGCAACTTCGTGAGACCCAGTCTCAAAATAAAGTATAAAAAATAGGGCCGGGGGCGTAGCGTGGAGGTAGAACGCCCCTGCGTTCAATCCCCGGTACCACAGAAAAATAAATAATAAAAAAATAAATAAAAAATAATGCCAGGCATGGTGGCGCATGCTTGTAATCCCAGTACTTGGGAGGCTGAGACCGGAGGATCCGGGTTCGCAGCCAGCCTCAGCTACTTAGTAAGGTCCTCCACAACTTAGTGAGACCCTGTTTCAACATAAAGAATAAAAAAAAATAGGGCTGGGGTGTAGCTCAGAGGTAAAATGCCCCTGGGTTCAATCCCCAGTACCGCCAAATAAATAAATAAATATTAAAAAAATAAATAAAAAATAAGCCAGGCTTGGTGGCGCACACTTGTAATCCCAGTACTTGGGAGGCTGAGACAGGAGGATCGCAGGTTCAAAGCCAGTGTGCAATATCTTATCGAGACTCTATTTCTTTTTGTGTGTGTGTGTGTGGTACTGGGGGATTGAGACCAGGGACATTCTACCTCTGAGTTACACCCCCAGCCCTATTTTATTTTTATTTTGAAACAGGGTCTTGCTAGGTTGGTGAGAGTCTCACTACTTGCTGAGGCTGTTTTCGAACCTGCAATCCTCTGGTCTTAGCCTCCCAAGTACTGGGATTACAAGCATGTGCCACCACTCCCAGCAAGACCCTATTTCAAAATAAAAAATAAGCCAGGCTTGGTGGCGCATGCTTGTAATCCCAGTACTTGGGAGGCTGAGACAGGAGGATCACAGGTTCAAAGCCACACTCGGCAACTTAGCGAGGCTCTCAGCAACCTAGTGAGACCCTGTTTCCAAGTAAGAAATAAAATCAGTCTGGGGGTATAGCTTGGAGGTAGAATGCCTCTGGATTCAATGCCCAGTACCAAAATAAAATAAAAATAAAAAGGGCTGGGGGTGTAGCTGAGTGGTAGAATGCCTCTAGGTTCAATCCCCAGTACCACAAAAAAAAAAAAAAGGAGGGGGGAACCAACCATGGTGGGTTGCTGATACCTGACCCCCTGGGGTTGCTGCTACCCACTCTAGGTGGCTGAAGAGTGGGCCCAGGGCACTTTCAAACTACACCCCAATGATGAGGACATCCACACAGCCAATGAGCGGCGCCTGAAGGTATGACTCCCCTCTTCTGCCTCCCTGGCCTCCCCTCTCCATCTTGCCCTGGACCACTCACCATCATTCTGTTGCTCTCATTAGATGTGTGGGTGGGACCTCAGAACAGGAGGCCTCGGCGGAGACTTGGGCAGGACCAGGGGCCCTGGAGCAGGGAGGGAGGGTGACAGAGAAGGCAAGGAACCCCGCCTCCTGGGTTGACCCCACTGGGCTGTGACCTCGTGTCTCCCTTCACCCCCCAGGAGCTCATCGGGGAAGCTGCAGGGAAGCTGCACACGGGACGCAGTCGGAATGACCAGGTGCCACCAGCCCCACTGCCCCTCTGCTCTGTGCCTCCCCAACCTTGGGGAGCCCTCGGCAGGAGTCCTGGATCCCCAGGGAAGCAACACCACCGCCTCCTTGAGCGCCCCCTCCTCCTCCCCACAGGTGGTCACAGACCTCAGGCTGTGGATGCGGCAGACCTGCTCAAAACTCTGTGCCCTGCTCTGGGAGCTCATCAAAACCATGGTGGACCGGGCAGAGGCGTGAGTCCCCCTAGGGACACCCAGGTGGCAGAGAGGGCCACGAGGGCAGCCAAGCTCTTCTATCTCCTAAGGCAGGCAGCCTGGGCACCAGACCCAGGAGGCTGGCGTGAACAGAGTTGGGGAGCCAGGCCTTGGGGTGTGGGGTCATCCCAGAACTCCTGAAGCAAGGCACAGCAGCCAGGAACAGAGAGTTGATTGCAGCCTCCTGCACCCCCAGGCCTGCCTAACCCAGTGGGCAGGGAAAGCTTGCCCCTGGAGGATTCGGGGGCAGGAGGCTAAGGCACAAGGCAAGGACCCAGGTGTCCAAGGAAAGGGCCTGGCTGAGCCTGGAGCAGTCAGTCACTCCTGAGCCTATCTATGCCCATGTCCCCTCCCTGCGCGCCCCATCCCTGCAGAGCCAAAGGCTGCCTCCCGCTGGCCTCAGCCCCAGCTTGTCTTCTGTGCTCTGATGTCTTTGGAGCTGGCTTTGCTCCTTGTAGACCTGGCCAAGGAGCCGCTGAAAAGTCCCTGTGTGGGATGGGAGACAGGGTGATGCCTCCTCTTCCCCAACTCTGTTTTACAGACCTCGGCAGGTTGCTGGGAAGAACAGGGAGGGAGTTCTAATGAGTACAGGGCTTTTTTTTAATGGAGTGATGAAAATATTCTTTTTTTTTTTGCAGTACTGGGGATTGAACCAGGGGCATTCTACCTCCAAGCTACACCCCCGGCCCTGTTTTGAAACAGGGTCTCACTAAGTTGCAGAGGGCCTCACTAATTAGCTGAGGCTGGCCACAAACCCGGATCCTCCAGTCTCAGCCTCCCAAGTACTGGGATTACAAGCATGTGCCACCACGCCCAGCTTAAAATGTATACTTTAAACGGATAAATTGAGTTGGGCATGGTGACACATGCCTGTAATCCCAGTAATTAGGAGGCTGAGACAGGAGGATGGCAGGTTTGAGGTCAGTTTCAGCGACTTAGCAAAGCCCTCAGAAACTTAGTGAGACCCTGTTTCAAAAGAAAAAATAAAATAGGGCTGAGGGTGTAGCTCAGAGGTAAAGTGCCCCTGGGTTCAATCTCCAGTACCACAAAAACAAAACAAAAACAGATAAATTGTACGTGAATTATATCTCAGTAAAGCTATTTAAAGCCCGGCATGGTGGCGCATGCCTGTAATCCCAGTACTTGGGAGGCTGAGACAGGAGGATTGCAGGTTTGAGAACAGCCTCAGTAAGTAGTGAGACTCTCATCAACCTAGCAAGACCCTGTTTCAAAATAAAAATAAAGTAGGGCTGGGCGTGTAGCTCGGAAGTAGAATGCCCCTGGGTCCCATTCCCACACACACAGACAGAAAGCTACTTATTAAAATAAAAAAATAAGCCATGTATACACACCTCTGATTCCAGCCAATTGACAGCCTGAGGCAGGAAGATCACACATTTGAGACCAGCCTCAGCAGCTTAGCAAGATCCTGTCTCAAAGTAAAAACCAAAATGGGCTTGAGGGTGTAACTTAGTGGTAGAGTGTACCTGAGGTCGATCCCTAGGACCACACGAATGAATGAATTAATTAATTAATGACAAACCAGAACCAGCACCTCAGCACCCATGCCTCTGCCCTGCCTTCTTTCCAGTGCCCCAGCCATCTCTGGGGGCCTCAGGAGCTTCCCTCCCATTTGCAAACATGGCCTCCCACTGCCAGGTTGTACCTGCTGTAGGCTTCCTCCCCTTCTCTGCCCCTGCTTAGAGATGTGGAGGGGCAGAGGCCCGGGCTGAAGGCATGATCCAAGCTTGGTCCTGGAGAAGCCTGTTCTCTGGAGGCACCGTGGCCCTGGCCTAGTCTTTGAACCACACTGCCCCACCTCTGGTCTCTTTTTCCTTGAGACCTGTTTGTGCCTAGGAGACCACTTGGTCCCTCATGTAGGCAGATCCTTGGAGACCTGCCCTGCTCTTCTTTGGAGGGGATCAGGCCTGCAGGGTCCTGGGTGCCCCAGGCAGGCCTCACCTAAACCTCCACCTGAGCCCTGCCTGACCCCAGCCCCTTTTCTCCTACAGGGAACGTGATGTCCTCTTCCCAGGGTACACCCACCTGCAGAGGGCTCAGCCCATCCGCTGGAGCCACTGGATCCTAAGGTGAGCAGCTGTGGCTCAGAGACAGTGTGACGGGCACCATGCAGGGGCCCTGACAGAGGGGAGGCCCCTGGGCCACCCTGACCCCCGGCCCTGGCTTCCCGCAGCCATGCCGTGGCGCTGACCCGAGACTCTGAGAGGCTACTGGAGGTGCAGAAGCGGATCAACGTCCTGCCCCTGGGGAGGTGAGCGAGGCCTCAGTACCACGAGGGCCTGGTAGGGGCTGGGAATGCTGCTACATGGTCAGCATGGCCCTTGGGGTTTGACAGGAGAGGAGAGGCTGGAAGGACAGTGGCCAGGTAGTTAGCTCGGAGGAGGACGCTACACACGCCCCCAGCTCTTTCTACAATGGGAACAGCCAAGCTAGCCAATGTGTCTGAGCAGGGCCAGGGTTCTCCAGGGAGGTTCCTGCACGAGCCCGCCATTTCCCCTGCATGGGGACAAGTGTTCTGGTACCCAGGGTAACTGAGCCGGGGAAGGGGCTGAGTCCTGGCGTCTAAGGTTTGGTTCTGGGAATGCCTGTGCGTATGTGCCAAGGCTTGCCTGCTGGAGCCCTGGTCACTGTGAATCCCTGTCCCTGCAGTGGGGCCATTGCCGGCAATCCTCTGGGCGTGGACCGGGAGCTGCTTCGAGCAGGTGAGGAGCCCCCTTCTTCCCTGGGGAGAGCCCCTCAGCACCTGCCAGGTCCCACACAGGAATGAGAGGGGGGCCTTCACTCATTACCTATGGGCATTGAGGTAATCAAGGCCAGGGCTCGCCCATGGCAGGGGCACTTGGTGCTGGGGACACTCAAGGCTGCCACCACCCTCCTGGGATCTGAGCAGAGATCCCTTCCCTACCCCCCCCATCCTTCCTGAAGGTGGCAGGGCATCCTGGTTCAGGGCAGAGAAGGACGCTCCTTGCCCTCCTGCCCAGCCTCGTCCCCTCCCCTCCTCCAGAACTGAGCTTTGGGGCCATCACCCTCAACAGCATGGATGCCACCAGTGAGCGGGACTTTGTGGGTAAGTCCTGGGTGCCGCCCCACTCATCTCCAGGGCCACTGCCCCACCCTTGTCCCCTAGCCTTAGCTTCCCTCCAGTCTCTTCCTCCGCCCATATGGTCCACCTGGAGCTTCTCTAGGCTAGGTGGGGGACCAGCGAGGCCAGGTGACCGGAGCACCCTCCTTCCCTCTCTTCCAAGCTGAGTTTCTGTTCTGGGCTTCGCTGTGTATGACCCACCTCAGCAGGATGGCTGAGGACCTCATCCTCTACGGCACCAAGGAATTCAGCTTCGTGCAGCTCTCGGATGCCTACAGGTAAGGCCCAAGCTGCCACCCGCCCTGCTCTGCTCCTGTGGCTTCCTTCCTCCACCCCACCTTTGGCCAAACCTGGACAGCCCACTGCTGGACCTGCCCCGCCCCGCCCACTGAGCAGCCGAGGGCAGTGAGCCTCTTTAGCCCCAGCATCTCTGTTTCCAGCACCGGAAGCAGCCTGATGCCCCAGAAGAAAAACCCAGACAGCCTGGAGCTGATCCGGAGCAAGGCAGGGCGCGTGTTTGGGCGGGTGAGCAGGGCAGAGGCGGGAGGAGTGGAGCAGGGCCTCTGGGATGACCCTACGGGTCCTGAGGGACTCCAGGGACAGGCTCCAGGGTCGCATCTCCTGAGCATCTCTCTTCCTGCAGTGTGCTGGGCTCCTAATGACCCTCAAGGGACTTCCAAGCACCTACAACAAGGACCTACAGGTGTGAGGCCGGGGTGGGGTGAGGGACCCATCTGCCAGCACACCACATACCAGTTTCTTGGGGCTCCAACACACCCAGGCAGGGTTCCCCCAGGATTGCTGCTTCCCATCCTGTGCACATAGCCCTGCGGCTGCCCTTCCTTGGTGTGGGATGTGATAGGTGCTGAGAGGTCCCAGTGGGAGGCAGTGGGCGGTCTCAGCAGGGGGTGGAGCTGCGGGGCCCTCACCTCCAGCCATGCGCTTCCCAGGAGGACAAGGAAGCCGTGTTTGAAGTGTCAGACACCATGAGTGCTGTCCTCCAGGTGGCCACGGGCGTCATCTCTACACTGAAGGTAAGACTCGCCCTCCCCCACCCCAGCCCCCTCTTCTCCCCTAGGCACCTAGAGCGGGGTGGGCATGCCAGGAAGGTGACTGAGAGGAGGCCAGGTGGGGTGGAAGACCTGGGTGGGGGTGGGGTGGTGCCTGTTTCCACTTCCAGGGGACAGTGAAGGGACAAACGCTGCCGCAGTAAATGAGAACTGGACTCGAGGGGCCCAGGTCCCATCAACTGGCAGATTTCTTTTATGTTTTGTTTTGTTTGTAGTACTAGGGATTGAGCCCAGGGGCATTCTACCTGCAAGCTACACCCCCGGCCCTATTTTATTTTAGTTCTTTTGAAGTAGAGCCTCACTAGGTTGATGAGAGTCTCACTACTTGCTGAGACTGTCCTTGAACTTGTGATCCTCCTGTCACAGCCACCCGAGTACTGGGATTACAAGTGTGCGCCACCATTCCTGGCTCAGATTTCTTTTTTTAGTCAATTATCATGGAAAATTTCAGTATAAGACAGTCAGAGAATGCATAACAAATCCAGCTGGGAGTGGTGGCACACACCTGCAATTCCAGTACTTGGGAGGCTGAGACAGGAGGATCACAGGTATGAGGTCAGTCTCAGCGACTTAGCAAGACCTTGTTTTAAAATAAAAAATAGCCAGTTGTGGTGGCGCACACTTGTAATCCTAGTACTTGGGAGACTGAGACAGGAGGATCACAGGTTCGCGGCCAGCCTCGGCTACTTAATGAGGCCCTCCGCAACTTAGTGAGACCCTGTTTCAAAATAAAGAATAAAAAAAAATAGGGCTGGGGGTGTAGCTCAGAGGTAGAATGCCCCTGGGTTCAATCCCAGTACCACCAAATAAATAAATAAATATAAATAGAGTTAGGGGTGTAGCTTAGAGGGAGGGAGGGAGGGAGGGAAAGAAGGAAGGGAAGAGAAGAAGGCAGGCAGGCACAATGGCAATTTCAGTAGCACACCTAAAACTTAGATGGTTCAAGCGCAGAGCAGAGCTGGGTGGTTAAGATCGGACCTGCCCAAGGCACAGGACATGGTGACAGGGGTAGAGAGCAGACCCTGATCCTGGGCCTGACAGCTTCAGGCCCCCGGTCCTCAGGGCTTACGTCTCACCCTGCTGTCACCCCCAGATTCACCGAGAGCACATGGCCCAGGCTCTGAGCCCTGACATGCTGGCCACTGACCTCGCCTACTACCTGGTCCGCAAAGGGGTAAGTGAGACAGCCAAGTGGAGGGGCACAGGGACCGGGACGTCCCGCAAGCCGGGCCTGGGGGAGGTCGGGAAGGAGCAGGGACACCCAGGGCAGGACAGAGAGCAGAGGAAACCTGCATCAGCGCCCCCCTCCTCTCTGCACCCCAGATGCCATTTCGCCAGGCACACGAGGCCTCCGGAAAAGCTGTGTTCATGGCGGAGACCAAGGGAGTCGCCCTCAACCAGCTGTCACTGCAGGAGCTGCAGACCATCAGGTGTGGCCGCCCCCTTCCCTCTACTGCCTCCTGAGAGGCGAGGCTGGGTGCCTGGAGGCCGGGTAGCTGGCTGCCGTGGCCCATCTCCTCCTTTCCTCCCAGCCCCTTGTTCTCAGGTGACGTGAGCCGCGTGTGGGACTACGGGCACAGCGTGGAGCAGTATGGCGCCCTGGGCGGCACAGCGCGCTCCAGCGTCGACTGGCAGATCGGCCAGGTGCGGGCACTGTTGCGCACCCAGCAGGCCTAGACGCCCCCACCCACGCGTGCTCCCCAATAAAGTGGGTCCCAGAGGGGGCTGCAGCGTGTTTCCTCCCCTCCCCGTCTCCCTCACTGCTGAGCTTGCAGGGGTCTGTTGAGTGGACCAGTGGGCGCCATCCAGGAAGTGGAGAAACCAGGCCAGAATGGTGGGAGTCAGGCTGGGGAAGGGAGGGGGCCCCCCAGAGCCTCCACCTGGGGCATCCTTGGCAACACGGGTCCTTGGGACACTGGTGGCACCGGGTGGACATGGTTGGCGCAGGCACTGCCCATCTGCCTTCCTTCCCACTGTGCCCTGGGCACCTGCTCTCATTCTCCCCTTGTTTAACCCATCCTTCCCTGGACCATTCAGGTACCCCCTTACAGGGGTTCCTGGGGCAGAGGCTGTGCCAGGGCCGCAGGGATAACCTGTGACCTCGTGCAGGGCACCGTGGATTTGGTGGTAAAGTCAACCATTCAGCCAGAATGTGGCGCCAGGCACATGAACGTTAGCTTCATACAGAGGCGACGACACCTCCACCACAGAGTAATAAATTCTCTAGCACCGGCCGGGCATGGTGGCGCACACCTGTCATCCCAGTACTTGGGAGGCTGAGACAGGAGGATTGCAGGTTCAAGGCCAGTTTTAGCAATTTAGTGAGACCTTCAGCAACTAATTTCAAAATAAAAAGGGCCGGGGTTGTAGCTCGGAGGTAGAATGCCCCTGGGTTCAACCCCCAATACCATAATAAATAAATAAATAAACAAATAAATAAAGTTTCCTATCACTAACCATGAGGTGAAGGCCACAGATGGAGTGTCCAGGGGGTCTGGGCCTTCTGTAGTCGAGGGAGGGGTGGTCACACTGCGTCTGGAAAGGGCCCTGGCACAGTGGCCCTGGTCAGTATTCCACAGAGCTCAGAGAAACAGGAGACAGTATACAAACTGCACCAAAATCCTGATCAGAAATTTTCATTTTATTAACAAAGAAAATAGAATCTCCCGGAGCAGTGGTTCTCAGAGTCATTATCACCCAGGAACTTGTTAGAAACACAAGTTTTAAGTCAGATGCTGGGTCTGCTCTAGCAAGTCCTCCAGGGGGTTCTGATGTGCACTCGAGTTTGAGGGTCATTGGTCTCTTAAAGCTTGTTACACAAAGTTGAAGACTGGCAACATCAGCCTTAACTGGGTCCTACCCTGCCCCACTGATTCAGTGTCTGCATTTTAACAGGCTCTCCTCCTGTGTGCATTAAAGCCACGAGTACCAATCCAGAGATTTTAGTCTCAGAAGGAGGGCCTTATGTATTCCAAACAGCAGATAGTATTAAAATTAATTGTTGGGCTGGGGATGTAGCTCTGTGGTAGAGTGCTTGCCTAGCATGCACAAGGCCCTGGGTTCAATCTCCAGCAATGCAAATAATAGCAACAATAATAATAATGATTGTAATACTTATGACACAAGAAGTAAAATAGAGTGGATAAGAAGATTGCTATGAGCCGGGCGTGGTGGCGTACGCTTGTAATCCCAGTACTTGGGAGGCTGAGACTGGAGGATCCGGGTTCGCAGCCAGCTAATTAGTGAGGCAGTGAGGCTTCTGCAACTTTGTGAGACCCGGTTTCAAAATAATGTATAAAAAATAGGGCCGGGGGTGTAGCTCAGAGGTAGAATGCCCCTGAGTTCAATCCCTGGTACCGCAAAAAAAAAAAAAAAAAGATTGCTATGATACCTATTCTGCTGTCCATCTTTGGGCCACATTCAAGTCTAAGTGGAAAATCTTTTTAGACAATCCTCTTAAAAAATCCTTCTTAACGAATTAGAATCTTTCTCCCAGGGCCTCTTTTTTTTTTTTCTTTTTTTGCGGTACTAGGGATTGAACTCAGGGGCATTCTACCTCCGAGCAACACCCCCAACCCTATTTTTTATTCTTTATTTTGAAACAGGGTCTCACTAAGTTGCGAAGGGCCTCACTAAGTAGCTGAGGGTGACCACAAATCCGGATCCTCCGGTCTCAGCCTCCCAAGTACTGGGATTACAAGCATGCACCACCACGCCCGGCTTCTCCCAGGGCTTCTAACCCATTCAGCTGGCCACTTGGGATCCAACCTGACCAGAAGAAATGAACCTTTTCTAGTTGAGAGAGAGCCAGTGTTCGTGCAAATTTTCTCCAGGCTCTACCCAGACATGATTTGAGCTCCTCCTCATATCTGCCTCTCCTGTTCTACCAACTGGCTTCATCTTTTCCTCTTCTCTACTTTTCTGTTTTTACCCTCAGCATCTATATACAAATCTATCTAGATACACATTTTTTTTTTTTTTTGCAGTACTGGGGATTGAACCCAGGGGCATTCTACCTCTGAGCCACACCCCCAGTTCTACTTTTTATTCTTTATTTTGAAACAGGGTCTCCCTAAGTTGCAGAGGGCCTCACTAAGTAGCTGAGGCTGGCCGCAAACCTGCAATCCTCCTGTCTCAGCCTCCCAAGTACTGGGATTACAAGAGTGTGCCACCATGCCCGGCAGTGAGACCCTATTTCAAAATAAAAAAGCCAGAGCTGAGTGGGTGGCGCATGCCTGTAATCCCAGTACTTGGGAGGCTGAGGCAGAAGGATTGCAGGCTTGAGGACAGCCTCAGCAACTTAGTGAGATCCTGTCTCAAAAAATAAAATAGAGGGGTCAGCTGCTAAAAGAGAAAACTCAAGAGCACCTGCTTAGCATGCCCAAGGCCTTGGGTTTGATAACCAGCACCACCACCAAATAAATAAATATAATAGTAGTAGTAGTAGTAGTAGTAGTCATAGTAGTAGTAGTAGTAATAGTAAACTGGGCATGGTGGCATAGGCCTGTAATCCCAGTACTTGGGAGTCTGAGACAGGAGGATTGCAGGTTCGAGGACAGCCTCAGCAAGTAGTGAGACTCTCAGCAACTTAGTGAGACCGTTTCAAAACAAAAAATAAAAAGGGCTGGGAAGCCAGGCGTGGTGGCGCACACTTGTAATCTTGCACTCAGGAGGCTGAGACCGGAGGATCTGGGTTCGCAGCCAGCCTCAGCTACTTAGTGAGGCCCTCTGCAACTTAGTGAGACCCTGTTTCAAAATAAAGAATAAAAAAAATAGGGCTGGGGGTGTAGCTCGGAGGTAGAATGCCCCAGGACTGCAAAAAAAAAAAAATAGGGCTGGGGTGTAGCTCAGAGGTAGAATGCCCCTGGGTTGAATCCCCATTCTCTCTGTCTCTCTATCTCTTTGTCTCTGTCTCTGTCTCTGTCTCTGTCTGTCTGTCTGTCTGTCTCTCTCTCTCTCTCTCTCTCTCTCTCACACACACACACACACACACACACA
>PVJS01048258.1:0-15121 GCA_004027185.1 Glis glis
GGGAGGCGGAGACCGGAGGATCAGGGTTCACGGCCAGCCTCAGCTCTCTCTCTCTCTCCATCCCTGTCTCTCTCTCTCTTTCTCTCTCTACTTAGTGAGGCCCTCTGCAACTTCGTGAGACCCGGTTTCAAAATAAAGTATAAAAATATAGGGCCGGGGGTGTAGCGCGGAGGTAGAACGCCCCTGGGTTCAATCCCTGGTACCGCAAAAAAAAAAAAAAAAAAAAAGAAAGAAATGGCTTACTTTATTGAATTTAATTTGCTGGTAGTTTGAGGGGAATTCTGGCGTTGGGTTTCTTATGTGAGTCTGTGTTTTCGGAGTGTTCTTTTTGCAGCATTTTTTATCGGTTTATAATAAAAATTGTTTCATTTAGAAATTAATCTTTAATATTTTTATCTACTTAGAAAGGGACTTACATATCCTTTAGAGTTTGCAGGAATTTGCCCATATAATCTCTAGGCCTGAAGCCTAACTTTGATCTACTTAGATTTTTTACTTCTTGATTCAGTTTTGATGATTTATGTTTTTCTAGTAGTCATATTAATTAAAAAAACTTCCTTATCTGTTATGTCTACTTTCTCTTTCATAATTTTATTTATATATTTTTCTATTATATTAAATAGATTTACCAAATATTTCTTTATTTTTTATTTTTCCCAAAATAAAATTTGGAGTTAATAATTTTATTTGTGATACCAAGGATTGAACGCAGTTGTGCTCTTCCACTGAGTTACATCCCCAGCCATTTTTAGTTTTTTTTTTTTCCAGAACTGGGGATTGAACCCAGGGGTATTCTACCTCTGAGCTACACCCCAGTCCTATATTTTATTCTTTATTTTGAAACAGGGTCTCACACTAAGTTGCGGAGGGCCTCACTAAGTAGCTGAGGCTGGCCGCGAATCCGGATCCTCTGGTCTCAGCCTCCCAAGTACTGGGATTACAAGCGTGTGCCACCATGCCCGGCCATTTTTAGTTTTTATTTTGAAACAGTGTCTCACTAAATTATTAAACGCACTGGGCTTGAACCTGTGATACTCCTGCCTCAGCCTCCCTAGTACTGGGATTTACAGGTATGTGTCACCAAAGGCTGGCCTGATAAATAATTTTAGTTTGTTTCCCAATTCATTAATTTTTTCTCCAGTTTTCACTCAATCCCCCCTTTTTGGAGTTTTTTTTTAAAGTATTACTCAGTTCACTTAGTTTTATTCTTTCTAGTTCAATTTTCCCCTGCTAAGCAATATTACTTAGTGTGGTTTCAAATGACTTTTGGGTATTTCTAAAAATTAAATGTGTTCTCAGAGGAGGAAGATTTGCTATCACTGATGTCATTTAAAAGAATGTGACTCAGATTGTTAGGCAAATTTTTAAAGAATTTGAAAAACGTTTGAGTAATGGCCATACAATTGCAGAAAGTTTATGACCTATTCTGAGGAAGCCAATACAAATTTGTAAATATAAAATCTGCACATTTGCCAAACATTATCTGCCCTCATAAACTTGGAAAGAATAAACAGCTAGGGTTCAAAGTATTTAAAGGGGAGTTCTCATGTTTGCTTATTTGGAATGTTCTCTAAAACTGCATGTCTGTAACCCAAGATATTCTTAAATGTCCTTTTCTTTTTGAGAAAACATATTTAAACACATTGTTTACATATGGCTTCATTTCTGCTTGCAATTTAACCTCGGATGAAACATTTTTCAAATGCAAAAATAAAATATTGTAAACATGGTAGGAGGACAGTTTTCTCTGCAAAAATAAATTTGCCATGATGTTGTGGATGAAGTCAGAACATGTTTTTAAAAGTAATTTTTAAGTGCTCTGACAGGCTAGAATTGTAAGCAATAAAAATAAGTCTCTAATAAAAAATGTCGTGCCAATAGAAAGGTGGATTTGCAGGTGTGACCTTTGCCAAGGTATGTAGCAGGAATCATTAGATCCACATGTTTGCAGATTATGTAACAGTTTTTAAGTGCCCAGGAAAGAGGATTTTGTGGTCAGAAAAGTGGAAATGTCCTATTTAACATATGACCCTGGCCAGTCCCATCTCAAATTACTATTGATGGTTAGAGTTACAGATGGTTGGCAAGCCAGGTGGGAGGGAAGCCCAGAGTAAGTCCTGACAAACCAGTAATAAACAGTAGGCCACAAAGTCAGTGGCTATTATTAAAAATGTGAACTTACTGAAGTCTCAGATGTAAAATGCAAAGAAAAATTGTTTTGCAAAGCATTGTGAACCAGAAGTCACTTTAAAAGACTTTAATATACCCCCCGTGATTTTAGAAAAGAGAGAAAATGGTTTTGTGAATAAATGGAAAACACATAACTAGACCCCAGACTAATAGCATTCTGATCATGATTGAAAGGGTTTTCTTCGTTTTGCACCCACACACCTCTCAAGTTTTCCAAGTTTCTAAATGTTTAAAACAAAGTGCATATGATCGAGGGATTTACTCTTGAGAGGAAACACGAGAAACCAATAAATGGAAACCCAAACATTTATCTCTACCAACTTCAAATAGGGGCAACACCTATAAAAATGTGTGTACTGGGCATTACTTTTAACAATTGCATTTTTAAGTAGCACTTTAATGGGACAGTAAGCCACAGCCAAATCAGAGGGGGAAAAAATCATCCTAATTTTGCTTGTGGCGATTGCGATTGTGATTTTTTTTTTTTTGTAGGAAAACAGACCTAAAGTCCAAAGACTGCTAAAGGATTTCTTACAAAGCTGAGCCTGAGGCCAAGTTTAAGGGCTATGATTTGATTAGAAAGTACATCCCAGGGCAGCAAGTTGAGGGGAATTGCAAAGGAAAGCAGATACAAGCTGGAGCATTATTGAGCTGAAAGCTTAGTCTCAGAGGCAGCTTCCCTGCAGAACCATCGCACCTTGGGATTGTCCATCAATGGGCAAAACCAGAAAGGAGTTCCTTCATATGCTGGCCATTTTCTGCCCCCTTTCCTGAAAGTTTGCCTTATTGGGGAGCTCTAACTTCCCTTGGTCCTCTGGGTGCAGCACCTGAGCCCTCCAGGCAATTGCCAGGAAGTCGAGAGAATTCTGTACTTTAAAGTTTCTTTCTTTTCTTTTCTTTTCTTTTCTTTTCTTTTCTTTTCTTTCTTTTTTCTTTTCTCTTCTCTTTTCTTTTCTTTCTTTTTTTCTTTTCTTTTCTTCTTTTCTTTTTTTTCTTTTCTTTTCTTCTTTTCTTCTTTTCTTTCTTTTCTTTTCTTCTTTTCTTTTCTTTCTTTTCTTTTCTTTTCTTTTCTTTTCTTTTCTTTTCTTTTCTTTTCTTTTCTTTTCTTTCTTTCTTCCTTCGGTACCGGGGATTGAATCCAGGGGCGTTCTACCTCCGCGCTACGCCCCCGGCCCTATTTTTTATACTTTACTTTGAAACCGGGTCTCACGAAGTTGCGGAGGGCTTTGCTAAGGAGAGAGAGAGAGAGAGAGAGAGAGAGAGAGAGAGAGAGCGCGCGCGCGAGCGAGAGCTGAGGCTGGCCGCGAACCCGGATCATCCAGTCTCCGTGCGCCACCACTCCCGGCTTGTACTTTAAAGTTTCTCACTTGAGTCTGGGACAAGTGGGAGCAACCAGAACATTCCACATCATTGGAGCCTCTGTGTCAAGCAGGCAGTGTTGAAGCCTGACCTTCACCATGGGGTAAGGCCAGGAGAGGAAGCCACCGCAGTGGAGGCCAGAGCTCTACACTGAGGGAGAGGTTGAGGTGAGTATGGCGGAAGGAGATGATGCTGAGCAAATCTGGGGGGGCGCATCAACGGCTATGGTATGGTGTATCCTTTTGGACCTAAGCTATTCCCAGTGCTGGTGTTCATCGGTTCTAAGAGGACCAGAAGCCACTCAACTCAAAGATGCAATCATTTAACTCTAATGCCCACCCCGCCAACTTGTCTCTTGTCCTCAACTACCCCCTAGGACGACCTTCTTTAATTTCCCCATCGTTTAAAAAGGAAATCATTTTGCTTATCAACATAATACTTTGTCCATCTAGAGACCACAGCTTGATTGATTTTGGCAACCACGTTTGTCGTGTAACCACCGCTCCTATCAAGATAGTTCCTTTATCCCCCCTCGCCTCCCATGTTCCCTCCTGCTCCTTTGCATTCCATTCGGTCCGTCCACCTGCACCTCGGGTAAATGCTGTCATTACTAAAGTTTCATATGTGATATAAGATACATATAATGTTTCTCGGATCCATCCACGGTGCATGTATTAATGCTGAGTTAATACTGTCTGTATCTTGGAGAACTGCATTTTATCTGCATTACATCTCACTTCCAGTCCTCACAACAGTCAAGGAAACTGCGACCCCGCGCCCGGCGTTTGCATTCGGGTCCAGGACGCTGGACCGGCTCTTGCTAGGCAAGACGGACCCGTTGGCACCCGCACTGCTGTCAAGCGCGGGGGACGGATGGGGCTGGGGCTCGGGGCGGGATAAACGCCGGCGGACGCCTAGCCCAGGGAGAGGGCGCGCCACACACTCCAGGCCCAGGCCCAGGGTTCCCCCGCGGGCCGGAGCCACTTCTGGCCTGACGCGTCGGCCCGGGCGGCCGCCTCCGCAGCACCCTCCCCGCTCCCGCACGCGGCCACGCCGCCGCGCCGTCTCCGGAACGCGGCGTCTCCGCGGCTATAAATGCGCCGCCGCACCACGCAGACCGTCTCCCTCCGCGCCGCGGCGTGTCCCTCCGCGGACGGCGCTACTTCCCGCCGTCGTGCCCGCGCAGCGCCGGGCCTCCACGTGCGGGCGCGGGGACAAAGGTGCCGGCTGTTGCCGCCGCCCTCGGCCGCCGCCGCGGCTTCGGCTCCCTTCTGCGCGGCCGATCGTGGCTGCTGGGCCGGCGGAGGGACCCCCGAGGCGGCTTTGTCGTGGAAAGCGGGCGGCGGCGAAACGGCCGCGCGAATGGCCGCCAGGGCGGGAAGCGCGCCAGGAACCGCTTCAGAGCTCAGAGGAAAATGTGTTTGTTTCGTCACTACGGGAGCACTCAAATCCGAGCCTCGGTGTTGGCAGCACTGCAACTCCTTTAGTCTTCATCGCCATCTCCTTTAGTCTTTTATTCCTTAGGTTTTATGAGATTTTATGCTGCTCTAAAATTTTGGATGGAACTAAGTTCTCGTTGGGCCCCTACGTCATCAATTCTCAGAAATAATTAAAGAAGAAAGCTGCTGCGGGGTGGGCACCCCTCGCACAGACTGCTGGCCTGTGCTGCTGGCTCTGCAGGATCCTCCCTGTGACTGCGACACAAGCCCCGGCAGAAACAGCCGGCCTGGGGACTTGTGGAGCCAGGAGAGAAGGGAAGGAGGATGTGGCCGCTTGGGAGTTACAGAATCTCCTATTATGATTGTTATGAATAGCTAGCGAAACGCCTGATGAGAGAAGGTGGGAGGAAACTGAATCCAAGAAAGGGGCTTTGGATCAGCAAGGAAGGCATCTATTGCATGAACAGGCAACCCTTAAAGGCAAAACAAAACGAAAAGGAAAGTAGAATATGTATTTTTTTGATAGCAGTGAAGTAAAGTTTGGGTTTAGAGCTTCTTGTTACTATCTCCCACAATCCTCTTTTATTTCCCATCACGGCATTTATAACCACCTAATATAGTAACATATTTCACCTAAAGTTTATTGGTGTCTCTCACAATCTAACCTATGAGAGCAGGAAGTTATTCATTGTTTTCTAGGAGTCTAGGGAGGTACCTGGTAATGTACTGGGGGCTTTGTAAATATTTACTGAATCAGCGAATAGGAAACGGCACATTATTTAAAGGCATTGTGAGATAAGCACAAAACCGATCGCCACAAGACACAAGGAAAATAGAGCTCTTGTTTCTGCTCTTTTCATTTTGGAGCAGTAATCCATAAGGAACGGCTAAGAGTCACTCTGCTGTTCCATTTTTCCAAAAAAGAATGAAAGAAGTGAGCTCTTATTTTTAGGTTGCTTTCCACTTCTTTCTAGGGATTGATTCTTTGAGGTGAGCCCACCCCAAATCTATGAGGAAAACGAAAGTCCTTTCTTAACTGTTCTTCAGTGAGCCTGGGATGCACGGTCACCTCTGGTATCTGGGAGTTTGGGTGGCATGCCTGGTGAGCAAGATGTAGGGCTATGGAATTTCAGAACTCCCACAAGAAGGGGACATGAAAACATACCTGGGAGTGTGTTTCAGATGAAAATTGGTTGACCAAATCTTGCTACTACCTGAACCCCTTTTCAAAAATGGCCCCACAGGATGGGAGTGAGGAGGATCAGAATGGCCAGCTCTGAGGAGTTACTCCTGTCTCAAGTTCTTTTTCTTTGGGACTTTTGGTTAGGAAAAGGCCACACCTTAACTAGAAGAGTTGGTAATACTTGTGGGAGTATAGTTGGAAAGATCTGCATTAAAAATAAATTTGATTTTGTGTATTAAATCATCCGGTAATTATAGCATCCTGATATGCAAAATGAGGTATCCTTGGAGGTTTATTCATTCAACAAATACACTCTATTTATTGGGAATCTATTATGTGTCAGGCATTGTTCTAGAAGCCATAGATTTAGCAGTGAACAAAATAATTCTTCCACTCTTTCATTGTTCCACCCAGGACCTTTCTATTCTTTCATGGAATCTTTTTTTCTCTCCTTATTTTTATCATTTATTTGCTGCACCTTCTTTACTACTTGGGTCTCTTCCTTCACCAATTTTTTTTCCCAAACTTACTATCTTCTGTCCCTCAACTCATCCAGAATATGAACATACCCAAATATATGATAGAATGAACTTTAAAAATCAGATTCCCTTTTTTTTTCTACTGGGGATTAAACCCAAGGGTGCTCTATGATTAAGCTATGTCCCCAGCCCTTTTTATTTTTTTATTTTGAGACAGTGTCTCAGCTGCCCAGGCTGGCCTCCACCTTGTGATCCTCCAGCCTACTTTTTACACGTACAGTTTTTTATAAAGCATAAAAATGATCTTATAGACTTTCTTCAGTTGGCTGTTGTGTAAGTGAAGATGCTTACTATCCAATCAGCTCCCACCCTTCTATGAGAACATTTTATTCACCCAGACTTTGCCTGACCAGTCTTACAGTAGCACACCACAAAACATAACGTAGAGAATAGCAACATTAAACAGTCATTTTCTTAAAAAAATTAATGCTGTCCCTTGCTAGGATTTTTTTTTTTTTTTTTTTTTTTTTTTTTTTGCGGTACCGGGGATTGAACCCAGGGGCGTTCTACCTCTGAGCTACACCCCCAGCCCTATTTTTTTATACTTTATTTTGAAACCGGGTCTCACGAAGTTGCGGAGGGCCTCACTAAGTAGAGAGAGAGACAGACAGACAGAGAGAGAGCTGAGGCTGGCTGCGAACCCGGATCCTCCGGTCTCTGCCTCCCAAAGTACTGGGATTACAAGTGTGTACCAACCACGCCTGGCCTCCTTGCTAGGATTTTTTTTTAAGTTGTAAGTGATACTAGCTTAGAGGCTCAGACTATAAATGCATGACAGGGTTCTAAAATACAAAATAACCCTAGAAGGAATTTTCAAGCCTAATTCATCTCAGTCAGGCTCTCTCTGACTCTTCCACCAGTTTTCTCTAAAATTTCTCCCTTAAGTCTAAAATGCTTACTGCCCCAACTATTTCATGAAGGTTGTGGCTTAACTATAATTCTCCTTCCTCCCCATTTCACATCTAAATATATTTTATTCCAAACTTGCCTAAACATTCTTCTGAACTAGCTGGACTTCCCTGCTCATTCTCTTCAGTTCAAACTGAGCAAGCAAACTGGCCTCCTGGATTACCCAAAATGCTAGTGGGCAGGCTAAATCTCTTGGGAACTTTTTAAAGAAATGCTGATTCTTGGCCTACCCCTGATCAATTAAATTAGGACCTCTGGGGTTAGAGTCCCAGTGTTGGTGTTTTTGTTTGTTTGAAGGTCTAATTGGTTTTTATTTGTGATTCTAGGATTGGACAACAGAATGTTCAAATGAGCTGAGCAGAGGAGGTTGACTTTACAGACAAAAGGACTAAAGAAAGTAGAAACAACATAAAGCAGGCCCAGTGTTGGCATTTTCATAAAGCTTCTCAGAAGATTCTAGTGAAATAGTGCAATGGGCAGCCCATCTGTTTAAGGCGCTGGTTCTCAAGAGTCAGTGTTTCAGAATCACCTGAAGGGCTTCTTAGAATAGATTGCCCCTGACCTGAGTTTCTGATTCAGCAGAATTGGGGTGGAACCGGAGAATTAGCATTTCTAACAAGTTCACCAGCTGCTGCTCCTGGCTTAGGGAGCGAATCACTATTTTAGGTCACTAACGAAAACAGGGGCATCAAGAAAAAATGAGGAAAGATTTGGAAATGTTTGATATTTCAAACAAAACTTTGAAGTAATTATGGTGCAATTCAGAAACTTGTTGAGCCTCTTTATTTTATGGCTTAGTAGGATTTTTAAATTTTATTTTTGACACAATATATATATTTTTGGATTATTGTACAATAATTTGATGCATGTATCCTCAAACATTAATCATTTCTAAGTGTTGGGAACTTTTCTAGTTATTTTGAAGTATATCACAGCTTGTCGTAGCCTATATTAATTTACCAGACTACAGAAAAACCAGAAGGAATTCCTCCTATCTGACTGTGTTTTGGTGCCCCTTATGTAACCTCTCTGCATCCTTCCTCCCCTTTTCCCTTCCCAGTCTCCGGTGAATCACTATTATACTGTCTTCTTCTATAAGATTGATTTTATAGTTTCTACAAATGAATGAGAAATGCAGTATTTGTTTTCTGAGTCTGGTTTATTTCACTTACCATGATGTCCTCTCAAATGTGCTTTTTTAATTTAAAATTGTATTTGGGGAGAGAGATGAGACTACCATAGTTTTTTCTTTGTTCGAAGTAGCTTCTAGAAGCCATACACCCTGTAGTTTAAGCCCTCTGTAAGCTAATGTATTTCTTCATGTAAACCCCAGCTTTCGTTGCTCCATGAGAATGTTATCTTCACCCAGATTTTCCCTGACCATAATGATCTTGTAGTAGCCAACAAGAAAACACTATATGAATAGTGAAATCACACACTCCCACATGCATCTCTCTCTTCTAACAAAAAGCCATAAGGCAGAAATAGTGTTTCTCTTGTCTTCCAGACGATGGGCAAATGTGTCTTGCGTGTTTAATGGTACGACAGATAACTTGACACACACGGAGGGCATGCAAACATCATTGCAGAGGACCTGGCAGAGTTATGGAAATTAAAAGTATGCTGCTCTTGTATTACTTTCCCATCTGTTTTTGTAGTTTATGCTGTCTCTATAATCCCAGGAAATATTTCTGTTTTATAGGGAGAAAATCAAGAGTCAGGAAGCCTTCAAACTTGCTCCGAACCATATAGCTCATTAGGTATAAAGTGAGCTCTCTTGGCTCCAAGACGCTGCATTCTTTCTTTAGAATATGCAGCAATTCCAATTCCAGAACACTGGGTCTGAGGGAAGAGGGAAAGGATTCAATACTCTTAACCCTACAAAGTTGAATGTATAAAAGGTCCTCTACAATACTCAAGCCAATGGAATAGCATTATCATGTTGTTAGAATTTACATGCAATTTCTGATACCTGAGGGAAGAACAATATGAAAAGGGAATACAGAAAAATAGAAAAGGTTTAGGCAAAATATCTGAATAATTAGCGAATAGTCCTTAGGGTCAGGAAGAAATTCTTTTGGCCCTGAAGGAAGACAGGGTAGAAGACTCATGGTTTCAGTTAATTCCTGCTGCGTTACAAGCCACCTCAACATTTAGTGACTTAAACAAAAACCATTTTGTTTGCCCACACTTCTTTGGGTTAGGAACTCAGGCCGGGGTCAGGGAGGATGGCCCTTCTCTGCTCCATATGATCTTGACTGGGCCTCTGCTGGCCCGGAGGATCCGACATGGTGCTGTTGGGTGGCACCTTGGTTCCCCTCCACATGGCCTCTCTCTCTCTCCACACGGTGTTGAACAATTTGGTAGTCCAGCTGCAGCATTTTTTTTGTATGGCAGCTGTCTTCCAAGCGGGTAGAAGGGGTCACAGAGCATTATTTTCATTGTATTCTGTTGGTCGAAGTTGGAGGGCTAGCCTGGATCCAAGGAATTGGGAAATAGATTCATTCTTGATAGGAGAATGGTACAGGCACATTGCAAAAGGCTGAGGGAAAGAAGCCAGGCACTAAAGAGTATATTATGTATGATTCTACTTGTATGAAATTCTAGAAAAGGCAGATTAATCTACAGTGAGAGAAAGCAGATCACTGGTCACTTGAGGCTGGAGGGTGGGGATTGTCAGAAAAAGGGAATGAGGGAACTTTTGGGGGGTGATAGAAATGTTCTACACCTTGATTGTGGTGGTGTATACATAGATGTACACATTGGTCAAAATGTGCCTTTTATAGTAATTATAAAGTAACATACCTAAAAAAAGAGGAAATAGGAGGTAGGAGGAATTGAGACCATTCAGAAGTAATCCATCATACATAAAAACTTAGATTGAAGGGATCTTGGAAGATACTCTGGTCCAGTTTCTTCATTTTACAAATAAGGAAAATGAGGCCCCAAAAGAGGAACTTGCCAATGTTATTCTGGTCATCGGTAGCCAAAATCAGGATTAGAACCCAGCCACTGACCACAGTCCTCCATCACTCCTCCATGCCCTCTACTAGGATCAGGGAGAAGATGTCCTGGGCAGGAGTCAGCTGAGACTCGCTTAGATGCGATTGTGTCAAGTTCCCAGGGGTCTGTGCTCTGTTTCTCAATCTGAGAAACCATGGAGAAGCTCCTGCAACTACTCCATGAGTTGGTGTCTACAATAAAGGAGAATGGAGAAATGTTTATAAAAAACATTTAAAAAAGAGCAGCTATATCAGAGCCACTTCTCTACAGCACTGTCTTTGAGTGTTTTAGGAGGAGGATATGGGGGGGGGGTGAAGGACCAGGAGGGATATGGAACTACCATTATAATTTCAGTATTAGAGATTGAACCTAGAGGTGCATTACCACTGAGCTATATTCGCAGCCCTTTTTAAATATTTTTGAGTCAAGGTCTTGCGAAGTTTCTCAGGACTGTTTACAACTTGTGATCTTACTGTCTCCATCTCCCGAGTAGTTGGGATTACAGGTGTGCGCCACCATGCTGAAACATTATTATTTGCTTAGGCTTTATAAGTTAATGAACTTGCAAAGTGAGAATTATTACTAGCTTTTGTAAAGTGTTTCATAGAGTAGATAGAGTTGAAGTAATAAATAGTATTGCAAACCATAGTAATCTGCAAATGTTAGTATGTAAGGGATTTTAAAAGTGAACACAATCCACTCTCTTTTTAGCATACTTTCTTCACTCAGAAAAAAAATGACATTGATCCTTGTCCAAAGTGTCTCAGACATTTATAAGATGTATTGAACTTCTTTAGATGCCAAAGAACCTTTTAAAAAGTATTTTCAAGAGATGGCAAAATGCTGTCGACTGAAATGATTTGCTGCTGGTACCCAGAGAGCAACACCCCGCTAACATGGGGCAATAACCCAGAGAACAATGGGCTTGAACTGAGACTTTTGCTACACACAGTCACATTTCAAAAATGAATGAGGCAGCAGGGGAATTTTTTTTTTTTTGGCGATAAAATATCACTCTTAGAGATTTCTGAAGTTTGGGGTTTCTTCACTTTGTTTCCCACTTTCCTAATACCTACAACTTTAAAATTATTATATAATAAGCATCTTATTAAAGGAGGAAGGGGACGCTGATTTGCATCTTGGAGTTGTGGCTTCTGTCTCATAGCTGCTGGCAGGAAGCCTATTCTATGAAACACAGTTGAAGAGGAACAACTGGCCTGACACTAAAACCAGGTGGAAAGTGGTGCGTTTATGGAAAAAACTCAAGCCAAAGAAATCTGCTCTTGTTTGGATTACCTCAGCTGGTTAGGGCTCTGGTACTGACTGCTTCAAGTTGAGTCAAAGAGGGAAAAGCACTATGAGATATAAAGGACTCAGCCTGGGGCTCTCTTGGAGTTCAACAATCCCACAAAATGTAGCTTAGTTTAGGCTAGGAGGTCTCAATTAAAAACTTTTTCAAAAGCTACATTTCCACTCTCAGGGCTGCCTTGTTTTGAAGTATCTGGAATACTCGACACGTAGCATTTATTCATAACCCCTGCAGCCCTTGCTTTGTAAATGCACATGGTGGTCAGGCTTTTCAGTATTCCGGGGAACTGTGTTCTACCTTAGGGACACATGCAGGAGCCCAGCATGACCTGAGGCTCATGAGGGAGATGAACCAAGGCTTCCTTCTACAGCCCACCTGCCTGGCTCCTTCCCACCATCACTGCAGTCCTCTGGGATCTATTTACCACATTGGTGAGGGAGGGATTCCCCCTGGGGTTATGGGGACTCCTCCCCCGCTGGGGTTGTGGGGTTGACCAGACACATGTCAATCCTATCTGACACTGGACAGATAAGATTGACAGCAGTTTATTAGTCACATATACTCATAGGTGGGGAGGGAAGGGGAAAAGGATATGGCACACAGACCAAATGGCAGTTGGATTTGGGAACCAATGAGCAGACCGGGGCCGTGGAGGCGGGAAGGCTTTATAATACCAAGAGGGCGAGGTAGCTGGGTGTGGTGGTGCACACCTGTAATCCCAGTACTTGGGAGCTGAGATAGAAGGATTGCAGGTTCGAGGCCAGTCTCAGCAACTTAGGCTCTCAGCAACTTAGCGAGACCCTGTTTCAAAATTTTAAAAAAGGCTGAAGCGTAGCTCAAAGTGAAAACACTCCAGGATTTAATCCCCAGTACCACAAACAACAACAAAACAAAGGCGAGGTACCCCCTGGTTCCCATGGGAGAATGTGATGGGCTTGTTTGAATTTCAGGGAATCCACTTCTCAGAGATCGGCAGGAATCGCACTGGCCATTTGAAGAGGAGGGTTGTTTGGCTAGGGGACCTTATGCTCAGGAGCAGAGGGGGCTTTCTCTTACGCCACTGGAGGCCTTCCTGGGTTTCCCCAGATGTCAGGGCATACATAATATCGGGTCTTAAATTTGGGTCTTATTCTGTAATAGCAAAACAAGGACATTGTTTCTAGACCACCATCTACTATGCCCTCTTCTTGACTTGGAGAAAAATTTTTAAAAAGTAGAGCTGAGTGACGGATGCAGTCCAAACCTTTTAGATAATACTTTCAATTAGTCACAAAGTCTGCTGAATATCTTCATGTGCCAGCTTGAGACTAGGCACAGGGACTTGAAGAAGGACGCAGCCCATCCCCCTTGGGAAGGAGTCAAGCGGAGGAGATAGGAAAGACGATTATAATGGAGCGATGAAAGCAGGAGCAAGGAGGTGTGCGTGTCTGTGCATGTGTGTGGGAACGCAGTCATGGGAGCAGTTCGTCCAGTCTGGGCACAGTGGAAGGGATGGTGGCCCCTGAGCTGGCTTTGAAGAATGAGCAGTTTGCCAGCTAGAGGAGGGGCTGAGAGCATCTTATCAGAAAGGGTGGCCTGCGACAGTTGGGCGTGCTGCCCCAGGAGGTTTCTGCCCCCTTCTCTCTGGTCCCTCTTTCTCCCCGGGTGTCTTTCATGTTTGCAGAATCAGATTCTTCCCTTTTATTGATCAGGGTCATTGCTGTTGGGGGTAGAGGAGAGGGGAGGGGTACAGGGAGAGAATGCCCAGGGGGCTGAGGAAATAAGAATAAACCTCTCAGCTGGGTAGGCATGGCGGTGCATGCCTATAATCCCAGTACTTGGGAGGCCCCGACAGGAAGATGGCAGGTTCGAGGATAGCTTCAGCAACTTAGTGAGACTTTCAGCAACTTAGTGAGACCGTTTCAAAAAAAAAAAAAAAAACAGGGCTGGAGGGTGTAGCTCAGAGGTAGAATCCCCTGGATTCAATCCCCAGTACCACACACACACACACACACACACACACACACACACAAAGATTAAACTTCTCTCATGGGACCATCTTACCAAAGGCTGCCCCTGAATACATGTGTGAAATATTCCAGTCCCTGGATTTGCCAAAGGTCTCAGTCACAGAACAGACCAGCTAGGCACTGTCCAAGGCTTTGTTGCAGAGAACTCAGCTGCCCTGGCCACTCATCTGTGGTCCATTTTCTGCTGCTCTTGGGACCCCTCCACATGCTGCTCCTCCTCTCCTCTGTCAAGATGACCAAAATCTCTAGAGACTGAGGAGGCAGGAACTAAGCAGCAATTTTCCTGGAATATAAATAGGGGAGAGTGGGTTGAAGACAGGTGTATTCAGTTCAGAAGCAGATCTGTCGTCGATATTCCTCCTACCTTAGATGGGCAGGTCTTTCAACTATGTATTTTCTTACCTAATTTTCAGCCTTCACATGTGCAGACCCCTTTGGTTAGAAATCACCTCTCTTTCTCTCTCCCTTTCTCCCTGTCCTACTCATAATTGAAAACCTAGTTTAAAAGTCACTTCCTCCGTGAAGCCTCAGGAAAGCTAGTTGCCACCCGCCCCAAGCTCCCTAGCAGTTATTTTAAACGTTAACACCAAAACACAGATTATGATTCTGCATGCATGCACTTCTTTCACTCTTTTCTAAGGCCCTGAAGCATTTTTGTTTCCATAGCAACCTGCAGTAGCAGACACATAGTAGGTAGTAGGCAAAAGTTGAATGAATGAAAGGAAAGCCAAACATTTAAAAATCTTGCATGTGGATTAAGTTCCTAACTACCAATTAAAAAAAAGTACAGAAAAACATGTTAAAAATCACCCGGGATGCAATTAGCAAAATTATGAGGGGAAAACTTTTTAGAACAAATAGCCCAGTTTTTTGAAAAATTAATTGCAAGGGGTGGGGAGAGAGGGAGGGCTGTCTATAATTAAAAGAAGACAGAAAACATACCAACTGAAAAGAATGTACTTTATTTGGATCTTGATTTAAAAAAATTAAATTGTGATATTATGAAACAATTGGGAGCCGGGCGTGGTGGCGCACGCTTATAATCCCAGTACTTTGGGAGGCGGAGACTGGAGGATCCGGGTTTGCGGCCAGCCTCAGCTAGCGCTCTCTCTCTCTCTCTCTCTCTCTCTCTCTCTCTCTCTCCCTGTCTCTCTCTCTCTCTACCTAGTGACGCCCTCCGC
>PVJS01048259.1:0-15126 GCA_004027185.1 Glis glis
AAAGGAAGGAAGGAAGGAAGGAAGGAAGGAAGGAAGGAAGGAAGGAAGGGAGGGAAAGAAAGAGAGAGAGAGAGAGAGAGAGAGAGAGAGAGAAAGAAAGAAAGAAAGAAAGAAAGAAAGAAAGAAAGAAAGAAAATTAAAAAACAGGGCTGGGGGTGTTGCTCGGAGGTAGAACACCCCTGGGTTCAATCCCCAGTACTGCAAAAAAAAAAAAAAAAAAAAAACCCAAGGGGGTGTGTGCATTCTTGCCGTTCTCCTGATGGGGAAACTGAGGCCGGAAACCATGCAGGGCGGAGCTCAGGGCCGCCTCCCACAACCCTAACCTTTCGCGAAGCCCCTCCAGGAGGTGCGCGCCGCCGGGGCGCACTGACCGCACCATGGCGCAGGACAACGCCGCCTTCTCGCCGGGGCCCGAGGAGCCTCCGCGGCGCCGCGGCCGCCAGCGCTACGTGGAGAAGGACGGCCGGTGCAACGTGCAGCAGGGCAACGTGCGGGAGACCTACCGCTACCTGACCGACCTGTTCACCACGCTGGTGGACCTGCAGTGGCGCCTGAGCCTGCTGTTCTTCGTGCTGGCCTACGCGCTCACCTGGCTGTTCTTCGGGGCCATCTGGTGGCTGATCGCCTATGGCCGCGGCGACCTGGAGCACCTGGAGGACACGGCCTGGACCCCGTGCGTCAACAACCTCAACGGCTTCGTGGCCGCCTTCCTCTTCTCCATCGAGACGGAGACCACCATCGGCTACGGCCACCGCGTCATCACCGACCAGTGCCCCGAAGGCATCGTGCTGCTGCTGCTGCAGGCCATCCTGGGCTCCATGGTGAACGCCTTCATGGTGGGCTGCATGTTCGTCAAGATCTCGCAGCCCAACAAGCGCGCCGCCACGCTGGTCTTCTCCTCGCACGCCGTGGTGTCCCTGCGCGACGGCCGCCTGTGCCTCATGTTCCGCGTGGGCGACCTGCGCTCGTCCCACATCGTGGAGGCCTCCATCCGCGCCAAGCTCATCCGCTCGCGCCAGACGCTGGAGGGCGAGTTCATCCCGCTGCACCAGACCGACCTGAGCGTGGGCTTCGACACGGGCGACGACCGCCTCTTCCTCGTGTCCCCGCTCGTCATCAGCCACGAGATCGACGCTGCCAGCCCCTTCTGGGAGGCGTCGCGCCGCGCCCTGGAGAGGGACGACTTCGAGATCGTGGTCATCCTGGAGGGCATGGTGGAGGCCACGGGTGCGTGCCTGCACGAGGAGAAGGCAGGGCCGGGATGGAGGGAGAGCTGGGGCGGGGTCCTGGGCCAGGGTGGGAAGAGGCAGGCAGGCAGGCACACAGCAGCTTTGCAGAGGGCCCAGGAAACGTTTGTTTTTATTTATTTTATTTATTATTATTATTATTTTTTTTTGCAGTACTGGGGATGGAACCCAGGGGCATTCTACTTCCTAGCTACACCCCCAGCCCTATTTTTTGTTCTTTATTTTGAAACAGGGTCTCACTAAGTTGCAGAGGGCCTCACTAAGTAGCTGAGGCTGGCCGCGAACCCGCAATCCTCCGGTCTCAGCTTCCCAAGTACTGGGATTACAAGCGTTCGCCACCACGCCCGGCTCCCAGGAAACGTTTGGAGGAGTTCTCCAAAATGGCACTAGCAGAGAGGTGTGTGTCCCTGGCAAGAGGTAGGGTGGTAATAATCGCAGGCTCCCTGGTGCTTGCTCGGGGTGGTGGACGTTCCTAAAGGACTGCCCACCTCTGAGTTCACTCGATACTAGCAAGAACCCTTGCTAGTTGAGTAGATTGTCCCCTGTCATAAGTAGATAAGCCGCCTGTCTCGATTGGACCCGGGAGTTCTAGCTTGTGTTTCCTGAGCTGGAATTGGAATGGAAGTTTAAGTACAGAGTTTTTCTTGTTGCTGAGAGGCTCAGACCCCTGGGATTTGATGGTGAAAAAAAATTTTTTTTTTTTTTTTGCGGTACCAGGGATTGAACCCAGGGGCGTTTTACCTCTGAGCTCCACCCCCAGCCCTATTTTTTATACTTTATTTTGAAACCAGGTCTCACTAAGTTGCAGAGGCCTTACTAAGTAGCTGAGGCTGGCCGCGAACCCGGATCCTCTGGTCTCCACCTCCCAAGTACTGGGATTACAGGCGTGCGCCACCACGCCCGGCTTGGTGAAAGTTTTCTATGGCCTTTGCTACTCCTGGGAGAGGACCTGAGAGAGAGGTTGATACCGGGTCTCATTTGGGTCTCGGTTACCCCATCCATCACGACTCGACTGGCGAGCGAAATAGATGTTACCATTTCTAGCCCCTCCCCGACTGAGCCAGCAGCTCACCTGTAATGTCAGGTTCCTTCTACTCGGACCTACACGGTGAAAGTTTTGGGAGCAGGTAGAAGGCCGATGTGGGAGCGCTAAAAGAGGTGCCTTAGGACTTAAGATCTAGGTTGGGTGGGGATGCGAAGACCCCCATCTGTGGTGAAGAACCAAAGTCCCATCCTGCTTCGCCATGCCCCATCCCTGCCTGCTCCCCCTTGGGGTTCCTATTCCTCCTTCGCTCAAACTGGGCCCACCGGGCTCTTTCCCTGTCACCCCGTTTTCTTCCTGTCTCTCCAGCTGTCTAGTTTGCCAGGGTCTCAGGCAAGACTCTCTCCTTAGAGGGAAGTTCCCATCCTGTCTCTTTTCCCTGTGTACCCCCGTCACTCGCTCTTCCTCTCAGCCTCTCTCTGCAGTGGCCCTGTGCCTCTTCCCCCTGAATTCTTCCTGTTCCAGCCGTCACCAAAGGATGCTAGCATCCCCGGGATGTCAGAGGGACAGTCCATGTGAGAGCCTGTCTCTGGTTAGCTAATGTTCGCTCCCCTCCCCCCTTGTTCTGAGATGGATATAGGCTTGGGGAGACCGGCCTGCCCTAGGGGTGTAACCACCACAGGATAGACAGGACACAGGCCCAGGGGAAGCTGGGGTGCGAGCTGGGAGTGGCCGCTTGTCTTATTTTTCTAGAGAGATGAAGCTGGAAAGGATGGTCATATTTTGGGATTTGAAATGCTTCTGAAAAGCAAGAATAATGAGCCAAAACCTAACAAGATGATGACATTTAAAAGGAATAAATATAAAATTCTACATTTAGGCTTTTTAAAAAAAAATCACTTATGTAAGCACAGCATGGAAGCACTCTGTTGAAAAAGAACTAGGAGGTTTGAGTTGGCCACAGGCTCGATGTGGTAGCAGTGCGAGCAGCATCCAAGAACATTCATATAATGTAATCACCGGCCCTGGTAGTTAAAGCCAGCTGGCCAGAAACGAGAGAAGCACAAGTGGAGAATTTATCACAGTCGAAGGGGTACCTCAAGGATCCTCCTCGGCCTTCCTGGCTCGCAATCAAGAAGGAAACATTTTTGGAAGATATGTCCAGTGAGGGATGGTCAGAGATGTCCAGTCTGAAGAAGAGAAGGCATAGGGATCCGGAGACTCCTGTCTTCAGAGGATCAAAGGGGTGTCAAGTACAAAGAGAATGAAAGGAAGGAATAGAAATCCCAAGAGAAAAAACGGGCATATGTAATCCCAGTACTTGAGAGGCTGAGATGGGACAGGAGGATCACAGGTTTGAGGACAGCCTCAGCAATATTGCGAGACTCTCAGCAACCTAGTGAGACCCTGTTTCAAAACAAAAAGGGCTGGGGGTGTAGCTCGGAGGTAGAATGTCCCTGGGTTCAATTCCAGTAATATATATACACACACAGAAAAGAAAAAAAAGAAGAAGAAATCCCAGGAGACATATTTTAGCTTGTATAGAAAAGAACCACCCAACAATTAGAAACATCATGCAATGGAGTGGCTCCTTATGAGGTGGTAAGCCCTCAGTCCTGGGAGGTAATCAAGTACAAGCTAGATGCCCATCATGGGGAAGGCTCCAGTGGGGAGCCCTGTGTGGAGTGGGAATTGAGCTCAAGACTAGTTTCAAGGGTGGGCTCTGACTGGCATCACCCAAGGAGAGGATGGGGAGATGTAGGCTGGCAGATGGCAGAGGGAGGGAACTGGGCAAGGACAGGAGTTGAGAGGGGGAAGAAAAAGGGCTGGACCAAAGGTAGGTAGGGCCCTTGGCGAAGAAGAGGCAGGAGAGGGCTGCCTGGGGTGGGACCCCCTAACCCATGCCCCTCTCCCCAGGAATGACATGCCAAGCTCGGAGCTCCTACCTGGTGGACGAGGTGCTGTGGGGTCACCGCTTCACATCGGTGCTGACCCTGGAGGACGGCTTCTATGAGGTGGACTATGCCAGCTTCCACCAGACCTTTGAGGTGCCCACCCCTTCGTGCAGTGCCCGGGAGCTGGCAGAGGCTGCCGCCCGCCTAGACGCCCATCTCTACTGGTCCATCCCCAGCCGGCTGGATGAGAAGGTGGAGGAGGAGGGGGCGGGCGAGGGGGCGGGCGGGGACGCTGGGGTGGACAAGGAGCAGAACAACCGCCTGCCACCCCCCGAAAGTGAGTCCAAGGTGTGACCAGTTTTCTCCGAGCCCCTGTGGCAGACCGGGGGCCAGACACAGGTGTGTGGGGAGCTGGGTATTGGAGGTGGAAGAGGAGGAAACAGGCAAGGTCCCAGGGAACGTGCACAGTTGAAGAGGTCCCTTGAGAACCCCGAGTCTAGGGTCCAATGGGGAGGGGAGGGGTCCCGATTTCAGGAGAACGGAAGGTGGGGACGTGGAACATGCTGGTCGGTGTTGACCTTCACATCTGTTCGTGGGCTAATGGATGGACGGACGGGTGGAAGGATGGGCTTACCAGGGTTGGTGGAGACAGATGATGGATAGGTAAATGGACCGACGGGTTATTGGTGCACTGGGGACTGCCACTCCCCATAGAGCACCTTTGTGCAAATTCTAAAACGGCACCCTTTTCTTCCAGACAGAGGCAGCCCCAAACCAGGGTGTGTGGCTTGGGGAACAGTGTGTGAGGGGCCACCTCCTCCCCCAGCCTCTGCGTGCACGGGCACCACCAGTTTAACTGAATACAACAGCCCAAGCTGACCCAGAGGGGGGGTCTGGATGGAGGAGGGTGCCCCCCAGCTCCACCCTCCCACTGTGACAGGCTCAGCAGCAGGAGAAGGGGCTGCCAGGGAGCTCAGCAAGGTGACAGGGACCTTACTCCTCAGGGTGCGGGGAGGGGGCAGTGGGGGAGACGCTGGAGCTGGGGACCTGGGTAGAGGGACCCAGGGATGGCTATTTAGTGGTAGTGGAGTGAGCTCTTGCAGGTCCCACTGCAGAGGCAGGAAGGGAGAGAGGAGTTCTTGAAGCAGAAGAAGGACCGGAAAGTGGGTTCATGGAGGGAGATGGGGGAACCTTGGGAAAGCAGAGTCTGGCCTGGGGGCGGAGTCAGGGAGATTGTTCAAATCACTGATTGGGTGCCGGATGCGGTGGGCATACAAAGGCCTCGTTCCTCTCCCTGGGACCCCAGGCCCATGGGGAGAACAGGAATGGTTCCCGTGGAGGACCTGCGCAGTCCCTTGGAGCAGCAGGCAGAGGGTTTCGGTCATCAGAAAGCTGAGGGTTGAGTCAGGCAGGCGAGGAGTGTTGAGAGCCGGCAGTGGAGCATCCCTGCGCGCCACGGTCACCTGGAGGGCCTGTTAAAACAGATTGCAGAGCCCCGCTCCCAGGTTGCTGCCTCAGTAGTTCTGGGGTGGAAACACAAGTTCTAGGTCCTGCTGACACTGCTGCACCAGGGACCACGCTTCAGTGGGTGGTTTAAGCTGACAGCTGGGGAGAAGCGGAGGATCCCTGGGGAACAGAGAAATATGAAGGTGGAGTTGGGGGGCGGGGACCTAAGCCCGGGCTGGAGAGTTTAACTTTGGTCCCAGGAACTCCACCACCATCAGAGGGCCCCACCAGTGACGAGAGCAGAGGTGGTGTTTGCAAAGGCGAGTGGGCAAGAGAGGGAGGGAGAAGCCGCTGGAAGGTCTTTGGGGGGCTCCTGGGGAGGTGATGGGGAGCTGAAACAGGAAGCCCTTTGGCAGCAAAGGATCTGATCCCTTGTGGGATTGAATATGGGAGATGAGACCTGCTGTCGGCCCCGCTGGGACTGGGGTCCCTGGAGAGGCATAGTTCCGTGCCAGTTGCACCCTGCCCTGTGTGATGGCACGTTGGAAGGGGGCAGGTTCCAGGGAGGGGACGTGAGGCTGGCCCTCGGGGGGTAGGTGTAGCCCATGACAGCATGCCCTCCCCCAGGGCGGGCCACAGGGGCACTGGCCCACTCCGTCACTGGCTCCTGGCTATTCCCCACTTTGACCTTGAATACGTCTGAGCCCCTTGGGGGACAGCGGGCACCCCAGTGACTCTGCCTAAGATGGGGAGTCGGGATACCTATACGGCACTGTTCCTCCTGGGAACAGAGGGAGCCCCTCCCAGCCTGGTCCACTCAGAGAAGACCCAGGTACCAGGCCCACCTGGGTCACCCTCAGTCAAAGATGAGGTCCCTAAACGCTGACATCAGCTGTTCCCCCAAGAACAGATGTTGGAGTGGGGCACGGGAACAACCTGGTTAATTCAGGGGAGCAGGTGGACTCTAGATGGGAGGGGGTGGGCTGCTTGGCACCCCCACACCCACACAGCACTCTGTAACCAGACAGACAGAGAAGCTGAGACTAACACAGGTCCCTCCTGCCCCTGGAAGTCACTGAGATGCCACCACACCAGTCCTCACCACTGTCACCAGGAGTGACAGGCGCAAAGAGCCAGGAGACCCGGGTCCCAGGGCTGATGCTGACCGCACTCACTGGCCTACAACTCTGGGGCTCAGTTTCCTTATGTGTAAAAAATGACACTTAGCCCACCAGGAATGCTCAATAAATGTCAAATGACTGAATTGAAAGAGGTGGACTGGGTGCCTCTTACGGTGCAGAACACCTAGGAATCGTAGGCTCAGAGGGTCCCCAGACAAAGGGTGACCCTGGAGGGGGAAGGCCGGGGTGGGTGTGTGCAGGTGCAGCTGCTCGGTGGACAGGCAGACACAGGCCCCGCCCTCCATGGCTGTCCTCCCTGCCAGTCAGGCAGCTGCATTCTGGGGCTCCTATTCTGCTACTGTCAGGCAGAATAATTAAGGTCAGGAGGAAAAAAACTGAGCCCCAGGGCCTGGTGGGAGGAGCCGGGTTCCGGACTAGCTGGACCAGGAGACTGAGGTAGAGGGGTGCGGCCCAGTCTGCAGAGCTCAGAAAGGGCCATGCCCCACGCCCTGGAAGCCCTTGCCCCAAAACGTGGGAAAAGGCTGGGAAGGGGACTCACCCTCCCTTTCTGTGCTCCCCTCCCCAAATAGGACCCCATTAGGAGTGGGCCCAGCACTGACAGCTCACGCAGCAGATGGGACCCAGGCGTCCTCTCTTGGGGCGGGTGGCGAGGCCCACGGAGGCCAGATGGTGTTGATGGTGGGTACAGAGCCGGGGTTGTGCAGGAGAGATCCCAACCACCACGGCCTCCCTGTGACACACCCCAGCCTCTTACAGCCTCGTGGCAGGGAAGATGCAGCCAGGCCGGGTTTTATAAAACCAAGTTTATTCACAGTTTAGAAAATCAAGTTTAAGGTCAGGGAATGGCCTCCTGATAGGGCGGGTATGAGACCAAGAACAGAAGGCCAGGGAGGAGCATGTGGGGAAGGCTTAGGGAGTGGGGCTGTCTCCCATGCTGCATGGGGGGAGGTCAAATAAATTAACGGAGGGGTAGACGGCAGGCATCCAGATAACCGGAGGAGGGTGTGGGGCTGGCGGAACACAGCTGACACCTGCAAGCATGGGGAGAGCATGGAGTGGACTAAGGACAGAGCCCCAAGTGGCCCTCGCGCCCGGCTAACGGGATCCTGCAAAACAGAGCTGGCTGTGCCTCCTCCGGGTGGGGCCCGGATGGAGGGCACTCAGCATGGTGTGGGGAAGCCCAAGGAGACGAGGCTCAGGGGTTCTCTCCCTCACCTGGGGGGCGAGGGATCACCGTTTCCGAAGCCTCTTCATGAAGCAGCAGGTGATGGTGGCGAGGACGGTGGCGCCGGTGACGAGGGCCACAGCTGTGCCCACCAACAGGGGCACTAACAGGGTGTCCAGAGCTGGGGGAGAGGATGCTCTGTCAGAGAGACTGCTGCAGTCCCTCGCCCACTGTCACCTGCGTCCCATCAGGCTCTCAGGACCCAGCCTCAGCCCTCTGCTGGCCTCTCAGCCCCCGCGCAGATGGGCAGGAGGGGCTCCTCATAGGAGCTGATGTGGAGGACAGAGAATGCCGGCACGGGCCAGGGAGGTGGGAAGGGAGGAACACGGGCGGAAGGTGGGCATCACTCACCGTGCGTGTAGGGGTAGAGGGTCACAGGCCCCGAGCGGGCACTGCCCGCCTGGTACCAGCTGTAGTCCGCATGCTGCACCCAGGCGCTGGGGGCACAGTGGTAGACACCTTCATCCTCGGGCCCCAGGCTGTGCAGTCTCAGCCGATGGCTTCGGGGCCCCACGAGCTCCACACTGATGGGGCCTCCTCCAGGCCGAACCCCCAGCTCTGCCACACCATCCTGGCCCACGCCACCCACCAGCTGGGCAGGGGCAGAGCTCAGCTCCCCCTCCTCCAGTCGCTCCACCCACCAGCTGGCAGCCAGCCGCAGCCCCGGGGGGCCCCCTCGCACAGAGATGTTGCACAGGAGGGAGGCAGTCTCCCCGCGGTACACAGCACCCCCTGCTAGCCAGGCCACAGCCTCCAGCAACACACCTGTAAAACAGAGGACACGGGAGGGTCAGAGGTTGAAGGATCAGGGGTCATGGGGTCTGGGCTGCTGTCCAAGAGACTCCAGGAAACTCAGGCAACACAAGCCCACACCCTCCTCACCTTCCTCCCTCACGTGCACAGGCAGAGGCCGGGAGCGGGCGCTGGCCGCTTCCCGAAGTCGGTTCCCAGCACCCCGGACATACGCTTTGGCCAGGCAGCGGTAGGTGCCCGCATCGCCAGGCCTGGCAGCCTCCAGCCGTAGACGGTAGGTTCTGGAAGCCACTTTCTCCATGGCGATGTGCCGGTCCTCATAGCCAGGACCCAGGCTGCCCACGCCTTCTGTGTCCAGCTGGGCGACCAGGCGGCCGGGTCCAGGGGCCCCTGCAGGTGCCATCTCCCAGCCCACAGAGTAGGCGGCATGGCGGCCCGGTGGGGGCAGCGCCCCTGACACATTGCACAGAAGCTCCAAGGGCTCCCCGGGGCCAATCCGGCGTTCCCCGGGCCCCACGGTCACGGCCAGCTGGCTGGCTAAAACATGGAGGGGGAAGGGTGTCAGGAACAGGTCATAGGTACCCGACTCCACACCTGGAAGTCCTTCCTTGACAGCAGCAATTTGGGGACCTCCTGTCTGCCCATCAGTGGGTAAAACCACCCACCCCCAGAGGCCTTGGCCCTTCTACTGCACATCTAGTTTCTGAGCAGAGAAAACCTGTCGTGGGTAGAGAAGGCAACAGAGACAACAGAGCTGCTCATTCCAGGACGGTGAGTCCCTGACCATCTTGTGCCCCCGGTGCCCCCGGAGATATCCCTACAGGGGGGCCGCGGCACTCACACAGTGTCTGCACGTCCACATGGGCCAGGACAGCCCTCTTCTCTGCGATCTGTGCCCAGCTGCCATCAGGATCCTGAATCCACTCGGCGGCAGTGCAGTGGTAGGTACCTGCGTCCCCGGCCTGGGCACCCCCGACCACCATGCGGTACCGATCCGCGCCTTCCTTGCCCAGCCGCAGCTCCCCGGCCACCAGCCGTTCAGCATAAGGGGCTCCAGCCTCCACCGCCAAGTCGGAGCGGAGCCCCACCACCTCCTGCAGAGTGGCTCGTCCCACCGGTGCCTCGGGCACAGCTCGCCCAAAAGACACCGCCAGGTGCGTGTGCTCCTGCGTGCTGGTCCGTGCCAGGCAGCCCAGGGCGAGTTCCTGCCCCTCAGGCACCATCAGGCGAGGAGGTGAGGTCGGAGCCTGGCGGCCTCGGGGCCCTGGCGGGGCAGCAGACACCTGCAGCACATCTGGAAGCACTGGAGAGAACAGCTGGGTTGAGGTTCCGGTTCTGGTTACCGGTTCCTGCGTACAACCTACTTCTCTGAATGGGCCATGAGCTCCTAATGGCAGGACGTTGTCTGACTTCTTCTGAAATCCAGTGGTGCCAAGCAGTGCTGTGCACCCTGAGATACTCAATAAATATGTGTCAGATTTCATGGAACCGGCCCACACGGGGCCTCTCCCTTTCTGTTGGAGAATTAGCCTTGTCTGAAGTACTCGGAAAAGTAGCTGTCTTCCTGCTCAGGTCCCAATCTGGATCCTGGACTCTCTAAGAATAGAGTCTATTCAACACATCAGGCTCCCACCCCAGCCAGGGATGAAGAGGGGACTAAATAGCATAAGGACACTTCCTCTTCTCCCAGGAGGTGGCGTGATAAGAGCGACAGGCCCCCACACTGGCCACAGAGGTTAGGCGACTTTGAGGCAAGGCTCCGGGCCTCAAGTTCCTCAAAAGCCAAACCCGAGGGGCAGCTGGGCAGACCCCTCCTGGCCCTGACTCTGCCCACCCATCCCGGGCCAGTACCTCTCAGCTCCACCTTGCTGCTGTAGCTGCCCAGATACTGGGCATCGGTAGAGGGAGTGTAGCACTCGTACACGCCCGCGTCCTGAGCCTGCAGCCGGGCGATCTTGAGGACCGCGGCATCCCCGCGCAGGCGCTGCACCTGCACCTCTCCGGCTGCCACGCGGGGTCCGAACACGGCGTAGGAGAACCGGGCGTCCCTCGTGCTGACGATGCCCAGCGGAGTCTCTGGGGCCTCGGGTCTGTACAGAAACCACTCGAAGTCCTGCTGGGCGGGGCCCTCATAGCCACTCACGTTGCAGGAGATGGAGACGGCTGTGCCAGCCACGCGGTACAGGGGCCCCTGAGGGACCAGCACCTCCCGGGCACAGTACACGACTCCTGTAGGGAAAGGCAGAAGGAGCTGGAGGTGTGTGGGCTCTTATTCCCTGTGCCCAATACCACCAGCACCATTTTGGAGAGGAGACACTGGGGATTGAACTTAGGGGCATTCTATCTGAGCTACACCCCCAGCCCTTTTTATTTATTTTTTACTTTGAAACAGGGCCTCACTAAGTTGCTGAGGCTGGCTTTGAACCTGCAATGCTACTATCTCAGCCTCTCAAGTACTAGGATTTAAAGGTGTGTGCCACCACACCTGGCTCACCAGGACCATTCTTGAACCCTGCCTGGGAAAGGAAGACAAACCTCGGGGAGGTTGATACACAGCAGGGCTCTTGTCTAAGAACAGGGTAGGCCAGGTGTGGTGGCACCCATTTGTAATCCTAGTACTTGGGAGGCTGAGACAGGAGGATCGCAGGTTTGTGCCAGCCTCAGCTAGTTAGTGAGGCCCTCCGAAACTTAGTGAAACCCTGTTTCAAAATAAAGAATAAAAAATAAGGCTGGGGGTGTAGCTCAGAGGTAGAATGCCCCTGGGTTCAATCCCCAGTATGGCAAAGAGAGAGAGAGAGAGAGAGAGAGAGAGGAAAAAAGAAAGAAAGAAAAAGAAAGAGAAAGAAATAAAAAGAAAGAAAGAAGAAAAAGAAAGAGAGAGAGAAAAAGAAAGAAAGAAGAAAGAAAGAAAGAAAGAAAGAAAGAAAGAAAGAAAGAACGAACGAACGAACGAACAAGAAAAGGAAGAAACAAACAGGGCAGGATGCTGGGACCCAGGTTTGCCTCAGAACCCAGAGATATCAGATGCCTGGCCAGACAGAGGCAGAGCGCCCACAGGTAGAATGCAGAGCAGCTGACGCCGTCTATCCTTGCTTCTGTCCCACAGACCTTATCTTCCTCCTCAGTTCCCCGCTTCCCTGTCTGTGGTTCCTTCTTGAGGGCTGGGGCTGGTCAGCCCTTGGGCTAAGAGATCCGCCTTTGCTGGAGGGGATATGGAAAAATCTTGCTGGGAAGGGATGGCTGGCTCAGTTGTGTCACCTGGGCCAGACAATGGAGCCAGTGGCCTGCTCTCACCACACAATGCCCTAAGGGCTCCAGCTGTGGCTTGAGCTCACTGCTTCTCCCACAGGGCTGCCAGGCAGCTGAGGCTCTGCCCTGGCCTGGGCAGAAGACACCCTCCCCTAGTGCCCGCCAACCTTCTGGCTGGCCCAGCCCCAGTGCCCCCCCACTCCCTAACAAAAGCTCTCATTTGCATATGATGTACATCATTTACATTTGACTCCCTTTCTTCTTCTTCTTGTATTGGGGATTGAATTCAGGGGTATTCTACCTCTGAATTATATACCCGCAGCCCCTTTTTAAATGTTTTATCTTGCAACAGGGGCTTGATAAGTTGTTGAGGGCCTCACTAAATTGCAGGGGCTGGCCTCAAACCCGTGATCCTCCTGTCTCAGCCTCCCAAGTGCTGGGATTACAGATCTGTGCCACCACACCCAGTATAAGGCTCCCTTTCTGTGTGGAGCTACTAAGCCCCAACTGCCCCTTCCCATCTCTCCCACCTCTTCAACTGACCCCACTCCACCCTTGCCCCAGCAAATAGTCCTGGCAGCCACAGAGGGCTCAGCGGCTTCCTTCTCTCCTTCCATCCTTGCACAGCTCCCTCTAGATGAGATCACAGAACCCCAGAATGGAAGCTGGGTAGCGGCAATCCTCTCCCCCTGCTTACAGAGGAAAAAAGCAAGGCAGAGGAAGCACAACATTTCAGCCAAGCGTGGTGGGGCACACCTGTAATCCCAGTACCTGGGAGGCTGAGACAGGAGGATTGCAGGTTCAAAGACAGCCTCGGCAACTTAGTGAAACCCTGTTTCAAAATAAGAAATAAAAAGGTTGGGGGTGTAGCTCAGAGGTAGAACGCCCCTGGGTTGGATCCCCAGCACCAAAAGAGGAGGTGGGGTGAGAAGAAGAAGAACAACAACAGTACTTTGGTAAGATCCTGCCTCCCTGGAGGGTCTCCACCAAACTGGGAGGACAACGGGGAAACTCCAGTCCCCGTAATTTCCAGGTCTCCCAGGGGAGTATTCACAGCTTTTCTGCTGGGGTTGGAGGAAAACACTGAGGAATCTGAGGCTCCACCCTGCAGGTCTCAGCCCCTTTCTGCTTCTTCAGACTGCGTCATGGGAGAACTCATGGTCTTTTGGTTAGTCAGGAGTGAGGAAGTAGGTTCCAGCCCCATCCCCGTCCAGTACCAACCAGTCCCTTCTCCCAGGCTTCCGTTTCTACACTGGAGGAAAACTAAGAGCTCCCAGCTCTGACAGTGAACCAGCGAGTGTGTGTGACTCAGGAGGACCCTGCTCCAGGCACGTTTCGTAATCAGGCTGATGGCAACACAGTCCAGCTGACATCTTCCTGGCTGCCTGGGGCAGACTGCTCAGAAGGCCCGCGCCCACCTTCCCGGCTCCACAGCTGCTGATGCCTGGAGATCCCACGGGAAAGTCATCCCTACCGAGGTAGCAAAGGAGCTGCCGCCCAGCTGTCTCCTGCGCTGCATTAGCTAGGGGAGCAAAGAGACCTGCTGTGCAGTCAGATCTGGGTTCGAGTCCTAGCCTCAGCGCTCACTACAGGGTACCTGATTTTCCTCGTCTGTGAAACTCAGCAGGTCCCTCTCCCACCTGTCTCTGTGAACCGCCCCTTCCCCCTCCCCCAGGCTCCTCTAGACGGCTCCACGATGCCCACAGCGAAAAGGAACAAGCGCTAGGCAACCAGGCCCCACGGCTCCTTCCTCTCCTGGCATCCAACTGCCATCCGCCCAGGTCTCCAAGGAGAGAGGTGTCATCCAGGCCCCGGGGGCCCAGGGACCTGTGACGGAGAAGACCGCTTGGTACCACTGTGGAGCTCTGATCAAGAAACAGAGTCGGCATCTGGGGCAGCCTGGGCCTCTGCCTTGACTACAGCAGCTTTGGAGCACCCCTACCTCCCCAGCTGCACCCTCATTTCAATCTCCACTGGTGTTGTCACTGTTTCCATGCCACACTCTTCCCAGACCACCTCCTACAGGGAGCCCTCCAGTTCAGCCTTCCATAAACAATTCCCCTACCAACCCCCCCCCATACATCTGTGTAATGCTGGCCCAGAACATTCCAGCACAAACACCCACCCTGACAGACCAGGGTGCTTGGAGATCGCAGGATCCATCTCCATGGAGCCTGGTGTCTCCTGAGGCAGGGAAGCTGGGCCTAATCGGGGTGTCACGACCAGTGGAGTGGGAGAGGGGAAGAGGGCAAAGAGAGACTGACCCAGGGCCCAGGGTGGAGACAGGGCAAGGGAGGGGTCCTCGGATGAAGTGTGTGGGGAGCAATTAGGGGAGACTTACTTCAAAGATATGGGCAGAACCGGCCCCTGGGCCTCCGGCCATTTCTGGGGCAATTACGAAGACCGGCAGGCACTGCCCACGCAGGGCAGGCACCCAAGGCCAGGCCTGGAGCTGGGTGTGAGGCGGTAGGATTCGCAGCCTTTGGTGCAGCGACCCCAGAACCTGGGCATGCCCCATGGAGGCCTGGCGGTGCCTGGGGCGGCACCTCGGTGGGTCTCAGGGTGCCCAGCTCGGGGACTAGGGCTGGGGAGCCCTCGCTTTCCCTATGGCTGGATCAGCGGGCTGCAGCAAAGGGAAGCTGGGCGCCGAGCCCGGGGCGATTAGAAACACACCTGGGTGGGGGGCAGGAGCTCGGGGACGCTGGGGAGACGAGCCCGGCTAGGCGCGGGGTGGCAGGCACCTGCCCGGCGGTTCCAGGGACCGGCGGGGACCCGGCTTACCCAGCATTAGAAGCAGCAGCAGAGGCGGTAGCGGCATGGGGCCAGGGGCGCCCATTCTGCGCAGCCGGCTGTGGGGAGGCTCCTGGGGGCGGCGCGGGCTCGGGAAGGCCGGGGGTGCGGGGGGCGCATGCCCGGGTGGGGGGCAGGAAGCAGAGCGGCGAGGCGGAGGTGCGCACAGCCGATCCGAGAGGGAGCCGCCAAGTCTCTTCCTTCCCCCTCCTCCCGCTGATTCTCCTCCCGCCCTCCGCAGTTCTAAAGCCTATTCCCTTCCCTTCCCGCCCCGCCCCGGCTCCCGTCCCGCCGGACTCCAGCTCAGGCTCCGCCCACAGCCAGGCTCTGGCCCCGCCCACAACCGCCAGACTCCATCCATGGCCCCGCCCACAGCCCGGGCTAGGCCCTGGCCCCG